>JAMKCH010004191.1:0-93077 GCA_023653785.1 Ophioderma brevispina
ATGATCTGAACTCCTTCCATTATAAAACAAAACCTATTTACGCTACTTTAAATACTACTGAACACCTACAATATGTTCTGTAGGTGTTCAAACTCTGTGAATAATTGATCACACACTCTGCAAGTGTACTTTTAACACCTCTAGAATGCATTCCAACGCATCCGGATACGTCAATTGGTTCTGCACATTTGCCGTTTAGAGGCTTGTCCAGTGTCTATTGCATGTTTCTACTTTACACTTATGAATACATGTATTTGATCACTTAGAACTCCTTATTTTAGTCTTGGCATTTTTCTTTCTGTAATTGACATTTCAAAAATGCAAGATGGCAGGCCAATTACAGCTGCCTTTAAAAATAGTAAAACCTACATGATATGTGTATTATATGTAGTTACCACAACAAAAGTCCTAATTTTTATTGCAAAGGTGTAAATGAAGGTAGGTATAAGTATTTAAATAACCATTTGACATTCTTATTTTCTTCACTACTGTTCTTTGACAATACAAACTTTAATTTAAGATGGGGGCCAATTTTGTGCCTTTTTCATCTCTTTAAAAAAACCCTATAAATTACGATACCTCTGTATTGTATTAAGTTATAAACCCAAAATGATTATTAAAGTTTTAAATTCAAGTAATGAGATTATGTCTTTGAGCATTAAATAACTCGTATCTGGTATATTTGTTTTGACAACTGCTTAAAATTCAAATACGGCCATATATTATGCATATATGACAATTTTGTAATTTTTAAAAAAGATCTTAAAGGCAGCCACAATTGGCTTCCATCTTGATTGGTACGGCTTGTTCACACATTTGACATGTCAGATATAAGTCCCCCTCCTGGTTATAGAACCCAGCATATGGCCTCTATCACAAATACCTGATGAGTTATGGTCACTTGAATGATTTCAGGGCAAATTTTTGGTTTTCGGGTGGACCCTACTGTTGTTATGCTGGTCCTCTTGTGCTCCACATGCCGAGGCCAGCGGAGAAAGCATAAAGCCATCACGTCCATCAATCACCGATCCAAAAGATTCCTCGTGCTTTATAACCTGGATTTATTGCAATAAAATCATGGCCATTTTGAATGAATTTTGAGAGTGAAGATCACGCTTTTTGCGCTTCAGATAGAAATTCTTTTACCGGTTCTAACGGCATATTGTTTTTTTTTTTGTGCCTGCCACCTTACCCTGTAACTTCAAAAATAAATCCTGGCTTTCCGATTTCAATTTACACGAAACTTCCCCCATAATATTCCATGACAGGTTTTTCTTTGCAGAGATAGAATCGCCATTGAATGACTGGACATGAGGCATTTATCTTTGTTTTTTGTGTGTTTTTTGGTTTTTTTTTTGTTTTTTTTTTTTGTTTTTGTAGTGTGGTTGTGTGGTTCCCCCCACCCCACCCGGAAGGAGTATACCCGCCAACCCCCACCCCCCCCCCCCCCCGCCCCCCGCCCCCCCGCAATAGGCCCACCTCCCCCCCCCCCCCCCCCACCCCCCCACCCCCCTCCCAAGCCCACCGGGGAGGCTGGGGAACCCCGCCCGCCACCGACACGCCCCGCCTCACCCCCCCCCACCCCACGTGGGCTAGTGACCCGTAAGCTAGGGGCGCCCCACCAGCCCGCGCCAAGCACCCCCCACCCGACCCCCCCCCCCAAATGAGGTGGTAAAGCCCCCGCGCCCCCCCACCCCAACATCACCACATGAAGGGATGCAAGGCCTGGGGAAGAGTGGTGAAAAGGGATGGAGTAGAGAATGAGGGAAAGTCGAGAGGAAGCTGGACACCCCACCCCCCACGGCCTCGTATTAGGAAACATCAACTACAGTAACAAAAGACGAAATCATATTTTTGAATTTTTTTTTTTTCATTACAAATTATAAATGAAATAATACTCTATTTTAAACTTGCTGCTAAAATGTATGGAGGTTATTAAATATTTAAATAAAATCACCGTAAACTTTGCACTTTCCTGTTAAAAGACACTATCAGTGATCCACGCTAAAGTGTCAACAATTTGAAATGCAGGATACTTAGAAAAGAAGGGGAAGAATAGTCCTGTAGAATTCTCATAATTAGGCCTACTTTTTTCAACTGAAGAATGACAGAAAAAGGAAGTAAACGGCAGTGTTCAAAGATACGATCTCCATTCAATTACGATTTGCAGAAAGTGTCCGTATGAACAGTAAACTAAATATCCGATTTTGTCCTTATTAGGTTGCTTTTTTGGGTCGATCGTTTGCAAGGTTTTTTTTATGTTTATGGATACCTGTACTTGTTAAGACATGCAAATCTTATTTTCGAATGATTTTTCTGATTTAGGAGCAAATCACTGTTGTGCTCGTGTAACCGACATCACAACCTCTGTAAACAATAAGAAGATATAATTATAGTGTTTACTGCGAACCTCCGTGAAAGACTATACCTACCCCGGGGACTATACACGAATAATTTGGGTAGACGTTTCATGTAGAAGTCCCCATGGATGCAAAATAATTGATCTCGGTGGCAAGCGTTTTTCGGTGGCTGCTGATCGGCGCAAAATTCAACATATAATTATAAGCTGCTAAGAACTAATATGATCAGTCCTACTACAAAGTCAATACAGACACATTTATGAATAGTAGATTATGAGTTTTCTCTTCATTATGGAACCCTACGATGCTGAAGTTCAAGGGCCCAGGAAATGCAATTAGATGATGGGATTTGTGTCAAGTCTACAAGGTGGGCGAGAAAGCATTTCAATATTGGGGTGGTAGGGTGGGTACAGTAGTTAGTAAGAACTATGACTGATGCGTTTCCTATATGATAAATGTTCGACAGATTCCATTTGACTTGGTGTGAATCTATTCATTGTACCCTGCGGCACTGACTGAAAATCAATATTTCACTAATGATGTCACTGGTAGTGTGGATTCTTTTTTGTGGCCCTGCTTTTAATTGGAATTGATGCCCCGTAAAGATTTGGAACTATGTTTATCATCTCATTCCCGGGACGCTTTTACATATACGTTTATAAATATGTACTCTAACTATTTGTTATTGATTTCATTTTCGGTAAGGATGCCCTTTAATTTCCAAAGAATAAAATCTGGGTACAAACGTGGACTATATTGTCATCATGCTATATACTGACCCTGTGCCGTGAGGAATGAGAGTGTCCCGAATATTATCGCAGAGGTAACTGCCTTAGAGTCTAAAACAGTCTAATGGTACTAAACTTCAGAATTGAAAGGTATACCGTACCTACTGCTTGAAGAAAATAAACTGCTAGGACCCTTGTACAATCCCCGGGGGCCACTTGTATTCAAGGTGGATATATGCGTGAACAAGAAAACGCGTAAAAAGAAAGGTATCTTTTTCCACACGGCGAATGTAGCGCGCGTACTTGATTCTGGTGTCAAAAACAGCGAAAAATGTGGCAAAAACGGTAGTTTTTTCTAAACCCTGAAATCGTGATGTATGTGTAATACTCAAATGACGCTGAGACAAAAATATTTGTAAAGCACCGCAAGATAATAAAAGGTATTTACGACACATGCATTGCTTTACTTTACTTTACTTTTCGGGTAGCCAAACTGACAACAATACTTCTTTAGTGTACAAATCAGACAGAAAATCTTGTTTCGGGTATATTTTTTTACTCGGTTGAAATACGTGTTTAGGGTGGCATTTTTGGAAGTCCCAGGTGCACCACGCATCATATCCACCCTTTGAATACAAGTGCCGCCCCCCCCCCCCCCCGGGTACAATCCTGGAAAAGCCTGTGTATCTCTTGATAAAATTTTAATACCATTAATGCGTATCTTCACAGGCAATCAGCATTTGTTCTTCTGTATCGCCTCTCCTTCAATCCCAAAGCCTCCATTTTGATTTCATACAGAAAATCCTTGTACTGGGATCGTAATCACCGGGCTCACCTTCGTCCCATCTTACAAGATTTGGGGTAAACAATTAGAGAATGAAAAGTTAAACAGTACACAATTATATTAGCCCATTATGTACGATGTTTTGTGTTTATTAAACGTTTTTGACCTAAGGTTGTATGTAGATTGTCGCAATCTTTCATGTTTAGAAACAAAGTTAACGAAAAAAAAAATCCAACAAATATTTCAAATATTATGTTTTAGTACAGTTTACTTTACATTTCCGAAGATTTCCTAAAAGTGTAAAGCACAAAACCGATGTCAAGAACTAGAAGTGCTATATGAGTAAGCATCCTATCTCCATAGATTCTAGTAATAAAATTGCATGGCACACACTTACCAGATAGACGGATTCGACATTTTGGACTTTTTGGATAAAGTTGCCATAATAGCGTTTGTTTGTATAACTCTACAAAATCAATAAAATTTAAAACTCAAAGTGGCTTAATAATTTGTAAAAAGAATTGATAAACTAATGAGTAATTTGCAAATTGGTCCGTCATCACATAACGACTAATCCTCGCGACGTATCATTTTATATACACGTGAAATTGCTACTTTTGTCGTTTTCACATATTGAAGTATTTTATTAACATATTTTGTTGTCGCACAGATAGGAGAAGAGAGGGCGAGGGAGCCGATCTGCCCTTCCTTGTTCTTTTTTCCTTTTTACCTCTCTTTTTTTTTAATTTGGGTGTTTTAAATTAAAAGGAAAGGTTTTAATTGAAATATATGTTTTACTTAACAGTAAGGAGCAATTAAAATCGCAAAATCTTCAAAGCCGGTTTAAAAACTCGAATGTATATTTTGCAAATTCGTTAGTAAGCGACGCGAAGAATGACGCGGCCGGACGAGTTGTGTTCATTAAGGTACACTTTATGCCGTACATTCTTTGGAAATTACGGCATACAGGCTTGGCACCTCACATACAAATTTTCAAATTGTACATACAAATTTCTCAGACCTGTCATACCCAGCAAACATTTTTTTGTTAATTCTATGGTTGTGATTTGGAGTCCCCCAGAAATGTTTAGAACAGTGTCTCATTTGGTCACTCGTTCTAATATCTACAGATACAGATAGATATTACAAAAATTTGATTTTATTGAGAGAATCAAATCTGTACAAGTACGGCACACGATTTTAGAAGAAAGAAAAATGTCACTCCGTGGGGGCGTGGACTAGACCACGAAATGCCCCATTAAGACATTATCAGTGGTTCACCCGAAATAGCTTAAAAGTGAAGGTTCAGTCTGTAGGGCTCTCATAGGATATTTTTCCAACTGAAAAGTGACAGAAAGGAAGAAAACAGTAGTGTTCATAGATATGAAATTCCATTCAATTACACGTTGCACATCGATTTCTACTCGTCGATTTGCTCTCCGCTTGAATTGCTCATGCTCGAAAAGTAAGGGAATTCCGAGGACGTCATCGCCCTGCATCGACTGGGAGATTTTTCATCAAGACTTTTGAGACTCTATTTGGAGATATATCACGTAAGTTTGGTTTTTTCTATCAAAATCTGGCATTTGTATGGTTACTACGCTGCATCTCTAATACCGATTCAACATTAATTTTACATGCAGATATGTTTCTGTACGGAAGAGATTTTTGATGACTTTGCCTAATTTTGTGGCAATTTGCCCTGGCGTCTCGTAAATTATAGTGGTGCTGCTAGTGATAAAACGCGAAATTCAGTCAAATCACATCATAGCTGGTTCCCTGCGCCTTGGCCTCGCTTCAATGCTCGGACTCTTTGGTCAGTAGTGAAGTGGTGAGAGACCAAGTCGCATGGAACCATCGTATGACCGGACGACCTTTCTTCGACAAGGGACGACCGAGAGCAATGGTTCATAGTATTCTTATTGAGTGAAAAATCGGTGTGCGTTGTTGTAGGAAGTGTCCTTACGGACAGCAATGACTACAATATTTGTTGTCTTTATTAGGTTGCTTCTAGACTTAATCACTTGCAGGGTATGTTAGTATACCTATGCTTGTTAACAAAATCAAAAATCTGATTTTGAAGATTTTTTGATTTAAAGCTATCATTTATAGTGGTCTTAAAGTGCAACGAGAGATTTCAATAACAGGTGTGTCCTGAAAAATGTGAAAATTCTGATTTTGGCACTGGTTATAACGCATTCGATCAAAAATATCTCTCTATCTGTAAGGATTACAGCTGCGACTGTTTCTTTGGTACTAAAAATTTGTGAAATTTCTATTTCTATCGGAACAAAAACAAAATTCATCCTATGTTTTCTTAGTGGAACTATAAGCATATAGAAATCGCCTTTTTGTTTTTATTTTTAAGTTATTTCTGTATACAAATAAAAGGTAGGAATCTTATCGAGCATCTAATCTATATGAAATCACTACATATCACAGAAATATGGATGATTGAAATCTCCCTCGTTGCACCTTTAATTTTGATGGTCAGGATTTTTAAAATACCTTGAAAAGTTTTCAATCGTCTTTAAGCCAGATAAAATGATTGAAATCCACATTCAAACTCACTGCCACTCTGCTTAACACCACGTAAAATCAAAAATTAATATTTACCGCGAACTTTAAACATGTTTCTATAGCCACAAAACGGCACAAAAAAATTGATCAATAGTTGTCTTCTACTTACTCCAATAGCCAATTGCATTGCCATTCTTCCAATATTCAGATATTGACTCCTTCCAGCACATGACCAAATTCCTTCGTTGTTTCCGTTGTCGGCGCATCCTAACATAACATACTCACTCTCAGAAGCTTGCAATTTCTCAGTTAAGTATGTGTTTTGTTGTGCCGAATCAACAACAAAGACATTCTTTCCTTGACTTGTACATATCTCTTCCACACTGCTTGGAGTCGAAACGTAATCCGAAAGGAAAAACACGCACTTATTATCCAGTGGCTCCCATGACATCGGGCACTTTACTGTGCAAAGACACATAAATAATTATTGCTCTTATAACAACACCGTGTGTCACGAAAAACGTTGACAGAAAATAGACCAAAGTGAATGACCTTAAAATTATTATGAGAAAAATTATCAAGAAATTGAATATTATTTCTTTTGCTGCAGCTTCTTTTGTAAAGGCATGTCGAGAACTAGTTTTAGTGATTTCTGGAAAGTGAGTAATTCGTAATATCAAGGACTCTCGTTTAACAGCTGTATTAAGTAAATAAATAACGCCACCGCTTACGTCAAGATATTATATAGTGTATTCCGCGAATAACTTTAACTGAAATAGTCTGGTCTGGCCCAGTGGCTTAAGCCAGTGGGGGGGGGGGGGGGGGGGGCAGGGGGGGCGCGAGCCCCCCCCCCCAAACTGAACCCTTGCCCCCCTTCTGCCCTTCTGCCCCCCCCCGAATGGAACTGACCTTTGTACCGTGTCCCGATGGAGGAACCAAATTAGCCCCCTCAAAAAATGTCTTGGCACCCCTTCTGCCCCCCCCTTTGCACAGGTCTGGTTAGCCACTGTCTGCCAAGCCCTCGGCCGAAGAGTGTTTAGAAAAAAAGTAAAATGGGGGGGGGGGTCAAGTCTAAATTAAAATTGAAAAATAGTAGAAATCGGAACTTCCTGGGCCATATTTTGTGTTAGAAATGATACAAATCAGCACGATATCAAGATTTCTACTGAGTAATTACAGTACTAATATTACACCCACCCCATAGGAATATTTCGACTAGAAGCCACAGTTTCAGAGGGGATCAAAACTCGTCGTTGTCTTCACGCTTCAGTAGCTCAAAAAATCCATGGACAACTTATGGATTCTTCTTGCTGAATGGGATGCAGAGGTCTAAATTTACGTTTTAATTAGGACCATTTTGTACATAAACCAATGTCAATTTATTTGGTGGTGTGCAACCTGAACAAACGGGATGATGATTGACATGCATTATTTTACTAATTAAAAGAAGCCTACCGGGTGTCGACACTGGTTCTCGAACACAGGGTATGATCATGTTTCGTTTATCGTCACATGGTTTGTCTACCCACGAACCGTTGACGTACAGAAAGAGACAGCTCGCGTGATCGCTTTCAAAATCCGGCTCACCAGGCGCCCAATCTGGGTAAAGAGAAAACGGACAGGTAAACATGTATTGTTGTTTTTGCTTCAGTCTGACACATACACGATATACCACCAAAAAGAAGTTACCCGTCCAAACCAGAAGTCTAAACATACCCAACCACGACATGGACTTTTATTTAGCCAAGGAATCAAGCTTGCGTTTTATGTAAATTAAATTCCGATGAGTTTTGTTGTTCTCCTTTTCAATAGTAACTTCACCACTAAAATAAGGTATATCCTTAAAGCAAAATAGCATATTTCTAAGAGCGCGCCAATTTTCAACATTTTGAGATTTTTTTGCAGTATGCGATTGGGAAATTGACCTTGTAAACTATACCTGTGAATGGAGAGCGCAAACTTCTCTCTGTGTCCATAACCAGGATTTGTAGATTGTAATAATTACTATCGAATCCCGATAACAATTCAGCGGGCGCAGCGGCCGCTGAAAAACGCCAGTCCAAAATGAAATAGCCGGGAAATTGCTCCATGTAACTGTCTACGCTCATCCATAGTTGTTCCGTTGGTTCACAAAGGTCAAGTTAGTATCCGTTTCGTGAGATTTTGGTCCTATTTCATATTGGACGTCAGAAATTCACGCTTCCAGGGCATCGTTAATTAGGATCGGGAATCTAATTACAAATCCTTTTCTTTTAATGACGTAATGCACACTGAACATTGACCGTTCATAGTATAGTTTATTAGACCATGACCAACACAACTTGCATAAATCTCCAAATTTTAAAAAGTGGGGACACTCTCCAAAAATTGTGCTATTATTCTTTAAACAACAAGGAAGTATGCGCGCAATAGCCTTGGACTAATCGAAATATCTATTTTTTATTTTAAAACAACATGAAATGTTTTATAGATACTGCATATTTTTTGAAACACTGTTTCTGCCATACGAAACGTACTCCAATAGCCGGCGTTAGTCGAATTGCGTTGAACAGTACCACTCATCAGGATCCTGTTCGTGACACTTCCATCTTCCACCTTTACCAGAGCACGCGGCCATCCCTAAAGTCAGACATTCCTTCGTCTCCCAGAGGAAACTTTTCGTGACAAACTTATTTTGGTTTCCATCAGTTATGACCAAGGGTTTTCCGCCAGAATCTTTGCAGTCGTGGTTTGGGGCGTTGATAGGATCCTCCAGTTTATCATTCTTTTGCAAGCATTTATCTTCCCATGGTTCCCAAGATAAAGGACAGTAACTTCTGTGAAGGAAAAATTGAAATGTACGTAAAATGTGATTAAAGAAAACTTATTTTTCCAACCAACGTAAAAACCATTTTTGAATATTTTCCAAATGCCTGATCGTCAATTTCAATGTTGCCCATTCCGATTTTACGATATGAGCACGTGACCAGCGTTACCGCTATTTCGTCCTGTCACGGATGAATCCTAACCTTTCCCACAGATATTCTTTCCAAGGACTACTATCACATGCATCGAAAGTCATTAATTTTTCCCTACTATAGAGACGTACTTTCTATGCGCTCTTTTTTATTAAAGGTCCTTAGGAATGAGTGATAAACCTACTCCAAATCTTTGTGGGACATTCCATTGCAAACAAGGGCCATAAAAAAATACCACTACCAGTGACATCATTTGTGAAACTATTGTTATCAGTCAGTGTCTGATAGATTCCACGACCATCACCCCTGGCATTTTCTAGTTACTCTCTGAAAAATCAATGGTACACAAATGATGTCATCAGCCAACCCAAATATTGAATGCTTTCTTGGTCCTCCTGTAGACTTGACACAAACCACCATGGCACGTCAATTCTATTTGCATTTCATGGGACCTTTAATGGCTATGGTCTACTTTGCGATTTTTGTTTCATGGTGGCTTAGAGTTTCCCTTTTCAGTTCTTTTACTTTCTGTTAAAAAGTCAACAATTGCCAAGATCATTTCAATATCGTCGGCTGAATGCAAGACCAACGTAAGTGACATTTTTGTCGAAAGTGAGTTTTTGGGAATTTTCAAAAGAGAGAAGTAATTCGCGCATAATTTAACTATGGTGTTAAGATATGTAAGCGATTAAAAAGTTTTAATTGAAAAAAGAAGATAAAACATATGTGTATATTGCGCTTTTCCGCTTAATGCAAGACCAACGTAAGTGGCATTTACGTTGGCCTTGCATTGAACATTTTTGCCCCTTTCAGTTGCAAGACCAACGTAAGTGGACGTTTTTAGCTAACAAACAAAAAAAATAATTAAAGCAAATAAATCTGACCAGAAGTGGGGCCTTTAACAATTTATATTTTGAAAAACCTCAACAAAATTATATTCATTTTCAAGCCTAGCAAAATAAGATTTTACCGGTATCATTGTAAATGCGTTGTTTTAATACTTTTTGAAAATAAGTATAAGGGTTGTCTCGGCGATTACATTCTATGTTTAACTGATTTTGTATAATGGAGGCTTTGTTTGACATACCACGAAGCTCGAGAGGACGAGATGAAAAGTTGGGAATATCATAGGTAAATGAGAGCGCTTGTGTTTCTGTGAAAACTATGATCATCCGTAGTAATAAAAGCATTTATATGACGCTCTACAGAGAACACAGCGATCTCATTGGAAACATAAGCTAAATAAGTACTTCCCAGGGATGCACCCCCTAAAGTTGTAAATTCTGACGATGATCGTGCCCGCTGATTTAGTAGGGCCTCACCATAATGCTACCAACACATTTTAAATATTGAGACCATCAGTAACATGACGCGAGCCTGCTCGAGAGAGACATTTAACTCATAAAGAAGGATTTGTTATCCGATACGTTCTTTACTAGTTTAACAGGCAACCAGTGGAGAGTGATCAAAAGTAGTTGACCTCACGCTAACACCAAACGCGCAGCTTTATTGTGAAGTATCGAGAGCACGCTCACAATCACTGATCTTGGATTAAACTCAAAGTGAAGCTGCGTATTCAGTAGCATACGAGTTGAAGTAATATTATGATCAATAAATGTCCCGACTGGATGAGTATATGAAACCTTGCAGGCCTACAATTTAATTGTAACCATCACTCGGTACTACGGTCAGTGCGATATGATCTAAACCAGGCAAAAGTCATGCCAGTGATATAAAACTGTTCAAGCCTTTTAATCAAAATAGCATGGTCAATGATATCAAAGGCAGCACCATAGAGCTGGAATATTTAACCAAGAGGGGGAAATGCGTGTATTATGGAATAGCCCAAGCCCGTAACCGTTTTCTCTCACACACAGCGCGCCGTGGTTGTTACTGCGTAACGCACTCGCGTGTCGTCCACTGTGAGGCGCAAGCACCACATATAAAATCTGTGCGTCACGCGATATGTTATCAGTGTTGCATTTCCCCAGTGTTCCATTGTCGGTCGGCGATTGTTTTGCATAATTTTTGCGAAAACCAATCGATGAAAGAAACCATGATTCTAAAAGATTCCTGCACCCTAATGCACAAAAAGTCTCCCAATGACCCTGTAATTTGCTTAGGAAAAGAGATAACCCGGAGCTAGCCAATTGAACACATCTCAAGTACAAAGGTTCGAGTGATTATAAATATATGACAGATGACAGGAACCCCTGAAACGTGATTCTTAAATGCCGCAAGTGGTGACTTAGGAGAGGGGGCCACACAAAGATTTGTACAGGGGTCAAATTTGTAATTGACCCAATCATGTTGAAAAGCACACCATTGTTAGTGTCTAACCATAAGGATTCAGAAAAGGTTATAGTTTGGAATAGGTAAACCCTAAAGTTTCAGAGTATAGGCTAAAAACAGCAAAAAGCAATAAAAAGGTTCAATTCAGTTGTACAGGGGTAATTTTAAAATTGCTCCGATTTGGATAAAAAATGGTGCAATTATTGGGGGCTCAATAGGTAAAATTAAGGAATAGTTTTGAGGGTCTCCAATACTTGCTTAAGAACGTAGGGGGGGTAACAAGATCAAGCCCAGTGAAGCAATGGACGTTGACCTTCTGTTCCCCCACATCGGAAACTAGCATTTAGACAGTCAAAACTTCCTTATTTAATCCTATGACTCCACCAATGATTTGGCAGCATTGTTTATCCAAATCGAGACAATTTAAAATGTGACCCCTGTTACAATGAAAGTGACCCTATTATTGATTTTTGCCGTTTTAACCTCTATAACCTGAAACTTTTTTAGGCTTGTACATATACAAACTATACCCTTTTCTGATCTTACGGTTAGACAAATAAAATGGTGTGCTTTCACATGATTGGATCAATTTACAAATTTGACCCCTGTGAAACTTGTTTTGGCCCCCTCTCCTTTAAGCACCACTTGCGGCACTTAAGAATCAGTTGTTTTCAGGGGTCCCCTCAGTCTGTCAAACATATTTAATTATTCAAACCTTTTTGTACTTGAGATTGTGTTACAAATGTTGGGTAGCTCCAGGGCTAAGATATTTGAGTCCGTGAGATAGCATGTGGCATCAGTTGTTTTGTTGTTTTCACTCACTAAGTGTGAAGAACGTAAAATATTCGGTGTCTCATAAATATGCAAAGGACTTTCCAAAATACGATGATACGTAAACCAAATATGGTTGTGCACAAAACTGTTAATGACGTGCGTATGTCATTATAAATACTTTTGGGCCTTGATTTTGGTTACGATGTTTGCGGAGAATCCGCTTGTCTATATTTATAAGCATTGGGCAGCACTTCAAGTCAAGCAATCGAGTAAGACAGCCTATTAGACGGAAACATGGAGAAGGGCAGTCTCAATGGAATGGTGAGCTTTGTTACGGTATTTAGATCGTTCCGTGGCAACGCGTTTGTGGGTCCTTGGCATAATACCTGGTTGTCTTGGATTTTTGTCGGGTACCCTGCTCGAAGCATAACCCCCGCAGCCGCGCGCAGGGCGTAAGCCTGCCTATTAACTAACACGGGGATCCGTCTGCTAATTCAGTCACGGTAAGGGTATTTAGATGGCTGACTATGTTTCCGTTTGTAGACTTAGGACCCATCTTTTTCACAGTCATGCGGGGACAATTGAATATTAATTATAAAGAACAATATACAGATTGAATCTTAAAAAGGAATTTTATTATGGGAATAACAGACAATTTTTGGAAAAAATTAAAGATTGATGACGTCATTGCATTGATTGGTTTATTATTTTGCTCGGGGGGACCCATTCAGGTAAAAATGACGTCACGTATCACTACATTGGAAAAAAAACCAACCGATTATCGTCTTCGTACGTCGGTTTGAACAGGGAAGGTAAATTTTGTACTGTTAGACATAATACACGGTGTCTTGGAAAAAAATAATAGCACTTTGGGCAGAGGGTAATGTTAAACAGACTTGATTTAACATGTCGGCTTTATATATATCGGTCGCCCCATGAAGGAGCAAACTGATATCTGATAACTGAACACGTGCCGGGTACCTAAACGGACACCAAACTATTCATCTCGTTACCGTTTATAACTACACATACGGCAAAGCAGCAAGCATTCTGTCATCTCTGTTGTCAAAGCGTAATCGATCAGATGTGAGACTATACAGGTGTGGGGGGGGGGGGGGGGCGGGGGGGGGGGGTTCTGTTACAGGGAGGTAGGACACGATCTGCTCGATTTGGGCATTGGGATTTCAAACGGTATTTGTGAAACTGCTACAGGCAATTACTATGGCAGTCTCGTCCCAGTGACATTAAAAAATCATCTCTGAAACTTGTTCAAAAGATCTTAGTAATATCATGATAAATTAAGAAAAAAATATGAAGTTCCAACAATCAGGCTTCTGTTAAATGACCTGTGCATAACTCAAAACTCCACAGAAAATTCCCCTGCAAAAAGTATCTCTTAAACAGAATACCCTTGCAATACGCGCCAGGCTACAGAGCTATCGCCTGTTAGCCATTGCGCACCGATAGCACTTTATATCAACAGCCCTATTATAATTATTATACACCCCAAACCAATTGCAATCCTGCGTTCAAAAAAAGAAGAGTACAGGGGCTTACTTTCTTATGTGTATATAAGCTTAATTTAACGTAGATTTTATTAGATGTGAATTGACTCACAATTCCTGAATTTGTTATATGTTGTCCAAAACCGTTGGAGCTGAAGAATCAACTGAAGTTACTGGATCCTCGAGTGTATGAATTAGCTAAGGACATAGGTTCTGATAGACTAGAATCCGTACAATTTTAGACCAATTTACTTGAATCTACACGGTTACAAAGTGGTAGAAGAATGTTATTAATTTTGCTTAACATATTGGAAGAGCGTATGATTCTAATCCATAGCCCAAAGGGAGATAGTAGAAAATGTATAGTCAGACTCCCCAACAAAATTAAAAACAACAAAAAAAAGCTACAAAAAAAAACGGCAATGGTGAATTCTGATTTTTAACATTGAGAAACAGTCAATAACGGTAGGAGAATGGGAATTTTTTTATTTTTTGTCACTTTTTCCGATTTTCTCTACATGTTGTAAAAAACAATCATCTTTCTCAACATGAATTCCTTTAAAAAATGTTCTCAATCTTTCTAACATGTGTTCCCTTTTTTCTGAAAAAACGTCGTGGTTCTTCCTGAGGTCACCATTAACCGCCTAACTGTCCCTTATAAGGACAACTAAAACAAAAATAAACAGCAACGACATACAGCTTCTTACCATTAATTGGCCACAGGTACGTTCAAAATCAGCAAATACGTGAACAATCAAAACTTTTTTGCCATGCACTGTATAAGGAACAAACAGATACATGTATTTTTAAATATTACGCACACACACACACGCCACAGATGATAATACCGTTGAAAGCCAACAAAATGGATTTGAAAACTATTAAAAATGTTAAATAAAAAAAGAAAAATTAACAAAAATATGGCATGCTAAGCTGCCAAAACAACTTTTTTCATATTTTCTGATCTCCTTCTTTTCCAATATAAACATACGGGTCACATTAACGGGACAATTGATGGTCGACCTTTTTTTTCCATTTTAGTCTTTTACCCTATAATGCCAAACCAATGGTCGTAAGTGCTACAAACTGTTTGGAATGCTTGTGACTAGACGGAGAACTGTGAATACTTTTCAACGTGATTGGGACATTTTAAATTCTTGACAACATTTGAGAGTTACTAATATTAGAGTGGGAATGGACAAAAGTGCCTTATTTAAGGAGTAATTTGATTTTGAAGATAATGTTTATTCATCATGATAATTGCCCATGGGGAGTTAACTGGTATTTTTCTAAAACGGCCTCCTATATAATGCCCATTAAGCATAAAAATCTCATGGGAGTTACACTAACACATTTTAAAGTTATTCTGTTAGTTGCCCCAAAATGAGGCAAAATACAAAAATGCCCTTTTGCCCAAAATTTGAAATCCATTTTGATTTATCTCCTCAAAATTGGTTTCACGATACCCAAATTGACAAAAAATAATTATTTTAGTCATAGTTCAAGGATTAATATAGTGTTGTTCCATAAATTTGACCTCAGATGACTCTGGATACCTCTAAATGACCCATAGTTGACCTCCACACAAGTTACAATTTCACAACCCCTCCTTTTCAGATGCAGCAGAACAAGAGCTCCACAGTGGTATATGTTGTGATGAGGATTACCTCCGGTCGGTTAACCTGCTACAGTCACTATGAGTTATAGTATGCCCATCCACCAAGGACACAGGGCAGTGGGTTGGACTTGTACATGCATTGACATGAAATGAACTTGTGTGATCTGGGTATCATATCTCATACCCCTAAAACCAGGGGTCTATTTTCTAACACATAGTGAATGGAAGCTCTGAACTGTGCCAAGGAATGGGATTTTACTAGCCTCATATTGCGTTTTGGCCAAATTTCCACTCTACTATAAAATACCAACAGTGACCTAGAGTGTCCTCTACTGCCTGCCAGGGAGTTAACCTTATTTTCTTGTAGTGGAGGATGAAGGAACCCCAAGGCCCCGATGATATTCTGCTTCTGCGCTATAGCCGGTTGAGTGATTGAGTAGCATGATGTAAAGTCCTGTTTAGTATTTTGCTATGCCTATGATTAAAAGTTTGATCATGTCGACATTGCTGTATCCCAAATGGGAGAGACGGCGTTAGAGGCGGAGCTTCTGCAAAAGCCTTCGTATAGGGTTGAAGCTGTGATTGAGCAGTCAAACAAGTAGAAAGAAATAGAAATGAGTATGTTTTGTCAGGGTTCATTTTATATCCATCTAATTGAGAAGTTATAAACATATTTGTAACAATAAAAGTGATCATAATAATAAGTAGAAGTAACTCCCCGCCTAAAAAATCGAACGATGTTGAAATGACCATCAACGTGCTCAAACTTGCTTTCAAATGAACGCGCCAAGCCAGTGGATAAATCTCTCAAACTTCCAATTTTGCTTCGTTATCAATGCATTACGGAACAGGTCAATAAGCAACACTTACGCGAACAACGCTACTGGCATTTATTATTTATTACTTCACCTACATACCTACATACCTTTTTAATACATAATTTATATCGTTCGGGATTTTTAGGCGGGGAGTTATTATGTTTTTAGTGGCACGATTTGTTATAAATTCTACCAGTATGTGGTCGGATCTTCTTAAAAATGTTCAATTTGGGGAGGGGGTTAAGTTTTTGTTATTTGCTTTAATTTTGTCTTCTTTCAAATATTATTATATAAAGGGATTTGCAGTTCGGATAAGAAGTTAAAACTAGGGTTGTGAAAACCAAATATATGAATTACATCATATAAATTGTGTTTATCAGCACTATATTGGATAATGCTGCACAGTGTGACATATAAAATTGTATCTAAAGGTTTGCCACGGTATACAGGCCACAGTAGTAGTGCTGCAGGCACATCAACCAGTTAGGAGACTGGTACCAGCCGGAATAATAAACATTTGTCATCATAGCTAAAATGATCGTAGGGATGTGGAGTTCATGAAAAACGTTGGTGATTGATGACAAAATTAAAAGTGGTGGTGCAATTTGCATACGACGCCATTTCCAGAAAATGGGAAAGCCATTTAAAGCCAAAAACACCTAAGAAGACATTGGTGTAAAAATTAAAACAGTTTATTCTGGGTCAAGGAGTTAAAAACAATTATTCCCAAAACTATAAAATGTTGCAGGTTGCCGGTATTTTCCAAGATGGCTGACATTTTATTGACACAAACCTTACAGTTCTTAATATATGGCCTATGAAGATGATTGTGGTGTCAAATAAGGTTTTTCTGGGTTAAGAGTTCAATAAAACTATTTAACAAACTGTCAGATGAATATAAAGTAATGGCAGTTTTCCATACGTCCTATTTTTTCCAAGATGGTCAACATACTAAAGACAAAATCGTTTTATACCTCGGCTATACAGCACCTCGGATGACGATTTTGATGACAAAGTGGATGTTTTTTTAGGTCAAGGTTTTAAAGCAATAATGTCTCCAAACTTTCAGACATCCCAAATAAGACCCTTGACTACTCTATTGTATTCATCCAAACATATCTTCTGAAATTGCATGAGAATTTTGATATTTAGACCTGGTTATTTTTTATAAAAACTATTATTTGCTGAACGTCAAGCGCATTGATCGTTTATCCATTGATCGTGTCCCAATGCCAAAACTATGCTTGCTACCGGTAACGGAGCCTCTGATACACCGAGTAAGACTGAGACAGCTTACTTTTTTGGTCATATTCTAAGGATGCAGAGGGAGGCCTAGTAGGTTATATCTTTCGTACACACCAACACATGGCAAGAGAATCCAGTCCGACAGAGAACATCATATCTCTCCACATCCAAGCTCTTGGGGGACACCGACCAATGTTGCCAACCAGGCTATCTCCACTTGGCCCCAAACAGAAGTGACTGGGGGAAACTTGCGATCGCCTGCTTCGCAGTCGACTGATGATGATCTTATGTGTTTGTTCATATATGTCAAGAGTAAAAATGGCCCCGAATTTCGAACAATGAATATAGTCACAAAAAACCCATGGTCACGTGGCACACCTATGGTAGTCAATGTTTTGGGTTTCGTTCATAGGGGCCATTAAGCGCAATTAAGAAGTTCTAAGTAGGAGTTTACTAGAGGATTCCTGTGTTGGTATTTTAATTATCAAGCATCTGGGTTATATATTTTATCACTTTGCAACATTACGCCTGACATTGAAGTAAGTTAACACTCTTGGTACTTGTACTGAAATATTGGGCTATCTGAGGAAAAAAGTGACAAATGCAAATAAACATACTTTATGTCATCCTACAGTTTTTAGAATAGTTTTATTGAACTCCCTGACCCAGAAGAAAAACACTTGATTTGGCCACCAAAATCATATCTTAGAAATAATAAGAAATATTAGGTTTTCTTTGACGAGAATGTCGGCCAGTCTTGAAAAAATAGCGTGTATATACATTTCCATGACTCAGACAATTATGGCACTGTATATTGAACCTCTTGAACCAACAACATACATTCCAACACTAATTCACGAATAAGTGTGCTATTACCTTTAAAATGGCGCCATTTTTGAAAAGTGTTGGCTGTTTATGCAAATTGCCATCACTTTTAATTTGTGTCATCACTATTTTCATAAGTACCCAACCCAATGATCAATTTGAGCTATGATTGCAAATGTATTATTCCGGCCCTGGTTGGTAGAAAATCTAGGCCCTTTTCCACTTGATTCTGAGCACTTACGCTCAGGGCCTATCCTAATTGCCAGGAGGACATTGTTTTCTAGAACATTATCGGACCCGCTGCGTTTTGTAAGCTTTGGTTATGCTAAAAAATAACACGAGCAGTAGCCTTTAATAACCTTCTACAAACTAGCACGCATTCCTGATAACAACAAATATGCTTAAGCGCGAGAAGGTGTATGATATAGATAATCATGAGCTAAGATGGCGTTCGTTAAAATACACAAGGCTTGACCGCTTTGAGACTTGGTAACTTACCTCGAGCGGCTTTTGCCGCAGAGGTAATGGTATAACCAAGTTACAAGCGCGAAAGCTTATTATTTTCACGAACGCCATCCTAGCGAATTGATTATATAATTATACACTTACAGTCGATCTATTAATACCCTTTTAAAACATTTTTTTGGTTAAAACATGCTACAATTGGAATTGATCACGAAATAATTTGTCGCACAATTTAAATTTACCACATTTAAAAACACTTTGTCCTTGTTCCCCATCCATTGCCGAGCGTTAACCCAACCAAATGGGTTGTATTGTTGCTCTGGCCATTAACCTTCCAGTAACTAGATGGTTGATTGATCAGTGCTTTTCTTAATACGAAGCAAGATGACAGTGTTTTTGGGTTGTATCCTTGGAGTAGGATTTGAATGAAAGAAATCAACCAGCCTATACGGACTAAGACTATTCCACCCTATCACCGCCCAAACACTACTCTATAAAATGAAAGAGTGAAAATCGCTCGGAGTTTCGGAGGATTTAAATTAACTCTAATCGAGTGCCTTTTAGCTCTAAAAGCGAGAAATGCAGCGAGACACCTTAACTCGAGGGTTACCGCGCCTTACTACTCTCTTACCGATTGGCTCAAAATGCCACTCTTCCTCGGAGGGAAGCCCACTCTGAACTCTTATCAAGCGGCCTTTTATACTCTAAAAGAGTGAAAAACCGCGCTTTTTTTCGGAGTGAACTAATAGGCCGAATCAGAAACGCCGCACATCGCGTGATTATTTTCGAACATGCGGACGAGTTTATGCGAGAACGCGTCAGCAATGGGTTTGAAGACCGAAGTTGAATATTGAAGAACATAGAGATCTTTAACTGGTTAGTATATTTGTCTGTGTCGGGAGCAGTTCATAGCATTTACAGCCAAAGTGTGGATAAACATAATGTTTATTTACTGTAATATCAGCTCGTAAATAGGCCCGGGAATACTGTTTCCTGCGCCAGGCTAGGCCAGGCCTGTGCATGGTCGAAACGCACAATCATGCCTGTCACGGGCATGCCATATCATGATGACGGACACAACGTCCATTCATGGCCACAATCGGTGCATGCATCTCCACGACTGAATCACAATCCAATGATGCGCCCAATTTCATTCGTGTCACGATGCTATGATTATGACCTACACATAAAATAATTCACCAACAAACACAAATTCACGAAGAATCACAACTCTAACAGAGTGAATTGGCTATTTCCTGCTTTCCCCACAGCTCTAAAAGAGTGACTAGTTCACTCTAAAAGGAGTGATCACTTCATTCACTCTTTGCTTAGAGTTATGTTGTCACTCGTATTCAAGTGGAAGTCTCACTCTAAAAGAATGCGTCACTCATCGCTGGCTCTTTTTTGGTTTTAGATTCACGTCTTTTAGAATGGTTTTCACTCGTTCTTGTTTAAAGAGAGTACGCTGATGTAGTATATTTCTAAATATCTATCTTTATTATGTGTATCGGGTGATGTCGACTTTAAGTGAAACAGCAGTTGATTTCAAATGGAATGCGCGTAAGATGGGGAGCTTCTGGCAATTTTGATCTCAATTTAAACTGACTTATACCTGAAAGGTTAAACTGACCTTAGTACCCCTTTTTTTTTTTTTGGGGGAGGTGATGACCTTCTATATTCAACCAGGTCTGGTCAATCACAAAAAATTTTTTTCTTGGGGTAGCTTGCTGTTGTTGTTTTTCATTTTGGTCTTCGTGCAATTACCCTTAAGGAATTTGCCGTTCCTGGGCATCAAATTTTAGAATGACAGTATGAAAATAATCTGAATATCTGAATTTATATCATATATTGCTGCTGTAACAATACTAAATTGTGTCCATGTCTATTTATGTAGAAAATGTTTCATGTAAAGAGCAATCAATTTTTCAAGTTCATTTACCAGTGTAATCACACACCGCTCTATATTTCTACCATACATACGTTTCATAGTTTTGACACGCGACTAGATTTTGTATCTTAAGATTTGCCATCAGTATATTACAGATGCGGCCGCTATATCTAATTGTCAGGACATTTTATTTGCTTTCTAGAATTAATCACCGTGACCCGCGCGGTTTCAGTCTGTGACCCCCTAGCTTCCGAGTGGTGCATGTTATTAAAAAAAGCTCTAGAGCTTTATTAAAATACACCCGCCAGTACCCAGTGGCTAACCAGAGGGGGGGTCAGGGGGGAAAGCTTCCCCCCCCCCCGTTGGTAATCTTGCCCCCCCCCTTTCCCGCCCTGAAAAATTAGGGATTTACCTAGAGCCAATACTATACGCACAAATTTTAATATATGCTTGCCTCCCCTAAAAGACAGGTGCCCCCCCCCCCTGTAAAAAAAATGTTTACGGCCACTGGTGGGCCCTCCTCGAACCCGATTCGTAGTAATAACGAACTTGAAAACAATAGATATAACAACAAAAGACGCTAGCACTAGAAGTGTATGTGGTGTAATAATTTCTAAACAATTCATTACGCGACGTACGACGCCGGGTTTGCCTTTTTGAGGGGCTACTGAACTTGTTATACGGTTTATTATTTTTAGTCTATGCCCCAGCACAGTCTGTATCAAGCTTTGTACGCTTGGACCTAGCATGTATGTTTGTATCATCAGTCATGGCACGTTGTAACCCTTTTGTTCAAAGTTACAGGTTAAAGCTACGGGTGCACCCATGCACTGGTAACTGAACCTGATACAAACTGACATTTTAAAAACGACTTTTATTTTTTTTAGAATACATGTTAAAGAATCCTCCGAAAGGACCTTTAAAAGGTCCGACAAATACCAAATCGGTTTTTGTTTTTTGTTTTACGTTCGTTTTAAAAACATGACTTAGTTTTCAATCAAAAGTAGCCAACATAGAAGCAAGAGTATCTAAAAATACTACCCGGTTATTTAATCAAGTCAATCCATCCTTCAAAGCAGATTTGAAAGAAATAAGATAACAGTACTAATAACTTGTTTAAGGTCCGCAGACACCAAATCGATTTTGTTTAACGTTCTTTAAACAATTCTTTTTTTGAAAGACAAAAATATAGCCAACATACATAGAACAACATGTGGCAATACATATATAATTCACAATATGTGGGAGCTGAGTTGTACGAACCCCAGCGACACCACGCATCATTAGCCCTGGCACGTAACCCATGACTTTTAATATCTGACCACCTACTAGGTCAATAAAGTTTATACACAACTAATTCTCCTATCCTTTAATAATATTTCACGGTTATTTAAAGGTCCCAGGACAATGCAAATAGAATTGAGGCGGTTTGTGTCAAGTCTACAAAAGGGACCAAAATCCTTTCAATATTGGTTTGGGGATGACATAATTAGTGAACACTATTGATTTTTCAGAGAGTAATAGAAAATTCCCGGTTACTGTCATGATCTATTCATGACCACTGACTGAAGTCAATAGTTTCACTAATGTGTCACTGGTATTGTATTTTCTTTTTCTTCTGGCCCCCTGTTTATTTGAATGGCTGTTCCATAAAGATTGGGAGTAGGTTTGCATCTCATTTCCTGGGTACCTTTACTAAATTATAGGTCCATGTTATAATAAACCAGTTTGTGACTATACTTGCTGTTCGTTTAATTTACTTGGAACCATGGACTCTTGCAATCAAAGTTCTGTGCAAGGTTCTATACCCTCTATACCATGCAGCGGCGCGGCTGTCTCTCTGAAGCACATTTGAAGAATAATGGATTCAATCGGTCTAATAATTTTTATGTTTGGTTTTATGGTTCTTTAAAACTAAAATTATTTTTCAAAAATAAAAAATATAGCCACATACATAAGAATCACAGTGTTCTAATACAAACAAATATGGACAATACGTAAGTTCGCACAAACACCACGCTTCATAACTTAAGTTGGCACGTCTCATGGACGTTAATAAATCCGACCTAGAGTCAATGAAGCTGAACACAATTTCTTATGTATGCTTTAACTAATATTTCGCGGTTATTTATCTTTGTCCATGATATAAAACTAGTTGTACTAAGTATGTTCGTTTAATTTACATTACCATGGATTGTAATCCAAAGGTTCTAATCCAATCCCTATACTCCTACCAGCGCCGCAGCTTGGATACTGAAGCAGATTTGAAGAATAAATGATCCCGTACTAATTATGTAATTACTTAATTACTTCTACTATTATCGACACTTACCATTGTCTGTTTTTGACATATTTCCATTCAACTCGATGATCTATCTACGTGGTTCCAATACGAAGAGTACGATCTCATTTAATGGTTATTATAGGAGCTGTGTAATAAATTTTTCAATTCAATAATGCCGGAAAGGATACCCAGAACTCCCAGCCAGAGTCAAGTTGAACTGTTCGATATCGTATTTATAAACGCAAGCACCCGGAGAAGTGGAGCGAAACATCGTCTTTGACAAGAGTCTTATTTAAAGGCAATCGGTGGCCAGGTATGCGGTCTTGCAGTGACGGGCCTGAAGTAATCGTTATATGATTAAAGAGACACTGGCACTTGAAAAATGGCGGCCCTCAAGATTTTCAAAACGATTTTTTGCAATGGTTTGTAAGCTGTTTATATACAAAAGCCCTCACCGCCCGCATGTATAAGACCAATCAGCTTCCTTATTGGGTAACCAAACGTTTTTTGTAATTTTACGTCGCCCCTAGCGACGCTATTCAGCCGACGACGAATATGGGCGTTTTAACACAAGAACAGGCACGCGAATGCATGTTTCCCAGGGCGCTATGCCACTGTTTGACCCGGTCTATAAGCTTTGTGGTTTTAATAATCAAGTGAGTACGAGTCAAAAATTTCATGTAATATCACATTTGTTGATTAAAGTTAATGGAAAACGTAAAAGGTTGGCCTACAAAGGTACCTGGATGGTCTTTAATCCTCATATCAATGTCTCTATCTGTGTGGTAATGTTATTTTTTTATTAAAACTCTTAAAATAATAAAATATTCTTCCAATGGCCCTAGACTAATCATTTGAGAGCAAATTGAAGAATTTCATATTTTTGAAAATGGCCAGTGCCGCTTTTACCGAGCAAGTTTGAAAATATTGTGCTTCCAAGCTATCATTGTAATTCTAAAATTTCAATTTTGGTTTTGGGGATGTAAGCAAACGTATATATTCCTTCAACAACTGTGAAAATGTAAGCAATGTCATTGGGCCTGATGCCCGGGTTCAATTCGTGTAATTGAACCCAGCTAGTGCGCGCTGCGTATTGATTTATTTTAGGTTGAAGCGCCCGCGTCTTCATACCGGTTGTGCTACGTTCGCGCGCGCCCTGCCGCAAATTGTAAATACATAATTTGCGTTTCTCGTTGCGTACGGTCGTTGTGTTCAACGGGTTGTTGAATTGTTGTCACTGGGTGGTGACAGTCCTTTCTTGTTGTATTTAAGCTGTAAAACATCGTGAAATTGGGTTAAAGATGACCTGAAATGATAAAGCTTTTTAAGATGAGAAAAAGTATGTTTTGGGAACCGGTACTCTCTTACGACGAATTAACCCGGCGCAACCATTTATTTTTTTCGTGGAAGAACTCGGCCTCCGCCTCTTCTTAACTTAAAATAATGGGTATCTGCCTTGGTTTTTCAATTCGTCGTAAAGATAGTACCGGTCCCAAATAATACCTTTATTCGCTTATCGGACAGAGCTCTACACTACTACAATGGGGCCACGTTGAAAACCAAAAACAAATGGGAGACTTTCTTCCAGAGGAAGAACCAATTTTGCACGTAGTTGGGCACGATTGGCATCAAGACTTGGTTAATTGGGCCAACGGTTCAGATATATCATCATTCTTATTTTTTTTGTGGCGAGTCATAGGAATGGACGCGCCTGCTGATCACGAAAATCCCTGTTTTAAGGCTTTCAGTGTGGGTATGGGATTGTCATTGAAACAGTTCCCGTAGGATGTTTGTGCTAAAATTGATTTTCGTGCTGTCCCCTTTCTTGCTGTTTTGGATTCAATAGGACCATCCCAAAAATTTATGGGTTCAAATTTTTCAGAATGCTGCTCTTCTCCAAGGGGAGATGTTAGTACAGGAGAAATTGAAATCGAGTCACATTGTTTTTAATGTCACTAAGTTCGTCTCCTTGGTAGGATGAATGAGAAAAAGTATTTTTTGGCCCTTGGTTCAAGCCCTAAAATAGTTCAGGTCATCCTGGGGGTAACATTTTCTCGATGCCTCAGAATTTTTTGAAACTGGTGACAAGTTTTCGATATTGTCTAATAGGATCCAAAATGTACTATTTTACAGTAAAATGGCTGCACATTAAAACACATTTTAGATTTTTCTTCCCTGTACGACCAGTTGCCCCTTAAGAAGGGCAGCATTCCTCTAGCAACTTCAGAAGCGAGGGCCGCACATACCCGTTACCTCTCTTTCCAATGTCATGGCCCCCCCCCCCCGGGTTTTCAACCTGTATGCGCTGAGGCAATATACAATTTCACATTAATGATTACAAAAATATTTTTAACCACCTTTTTCCCCTTCCTGTTAGCCTGGTAGTTCGAGAGTACATGTTAGGATATATTCAATAATATTTATACAAGGTTGTCCTAATTCCTTTTAGAATTTATAAGAGACATTTGCACATTTTTGAAAATATTCGCCCCTCAAGATTTTTCAAATTTAAGTTTTGATTGGTTGTAAAACTGTTATATAAGTAGCCTCACCTCACGCCCTATTGGGTAGAACAAAATTCTCCGGAGTAGTTTTATTATTCACCAGACCGCGCCATCGTGGCTTTAAAAACACAAGAACCCGGAGGTGGAAGTCCTCGGCATCCCACACTTATTGACCGTCTATGACCTTTGTGCTTTAATATTCATGACACGAAATACGATTTATATCTATTTACGTTTTTTCAACCTGGGGGGGACTCAACTTTTATTCAGTAGGGATGTGCGGCCGATTTCCCAAATTGGGGGCTTGGGAACTATTTTGTCCTCCGAAAGTAGGGCTTGGAAACTGAATTTTGAGAGTTGCAGGCTTGGGAGCTGAAATTGGCTAAAATTCAGCTCTGAGGGCCAACATTTTAGTGAAAAGGGGCACTTAAGAACTGAATTATTAAAATGGGTGTATTGTTTAATGGGAACTGCTGGCGAGAGCTGAAAAGGGAGTCTTAAGGGCCCCACATACCCGTACCTCTTCCAAGTCAGGTCAGTGCACCCCCCCACGGGGGGGGGGGGGTTTCAACAGTGTATTTGCGTTGACCATAGCCAGCGAAAAGATAATAGTCCCGCGGTAGATCCATAGGACATTGCATATGACTTGCAAAGAGTATGACCAAGAAATGTTGGATGGTTTTGGCAACATTGACAGCTGATTACAACGTGATGATGATTTTTTAATCCTTAAGCATTTTGAGATAGGGAGGGGGGGTAAATTAACAGGGGTCAACTTTTAAACGTTACATACGGAATTAAAAGGTATAGAATGTTTCATCTTGCGTTCAAGATTAAAAATGGGTGTGAGTTTGCTAATTCGAGACACAAGTTACTTTTAACCACAGTTAGGCTTAAAATGGTCAGGGGCTCGGCGTCGCCTCATAAGCATAAGGTTGTTTGTTCGAGGCCCCGCTGTAGCCCCAATGTGTTGTGCACTGTGGGCAGGTACTTTACCTACGCTTGCTTATCTATACCCGCGTATAAATGGGTACCGGTGTAGAAGTAACCATTGTACGGCGGTACTCATAGTCCGGGAAACAATAGGCAATCGATTCAGTTGACTTCTTACGCAACATTAGTTTCCACGCTTTATTCCCGTTATCGTCTATGGCGCCCGGACTTCGGCTCCAACCGGACTATATCTGCTTTCACACCGGCCTATGCTGGTAAATGTAAAACAGACTCGCTGTGCGGGAGGAGTGGCAAACCCCCACAGCATAGATATGAGGGACTCTTGCCACCTTCCAATGACAGAGAGATGTGCACTCCGCCTGCGGTCCACCCTGGAGTAAAAAATTTCTAATGCACAGATTTCTCTCAAAATTCTTCAAAGTCTTAATGCTTATAGATAGTAATATAAAATAAAGGTTATGTGATTTGGTTGACATTGGGGAGACAAGGGGAAATAATGTTAAGGCTCACAGGGTCTAAGGGGATAAGAGCCTGTCTATGTTGGATATCTTGGAGATGAGTTACATAAAATGTAGCTGTTTAAACATTCCCATACGAACAATTTGAACAATCGGATCATATAAATCTTTACCCAATGATGACCTGAAAAGGTTGGGGCCGTGTGCAACCCGAAAGGTTTGCAGGTATAGGAAAACTATACTTTTTCATTCTTAGAACCAGATGAACATATGTTAATATCTTTAAACCCCGTATAAAACATCTACAAAAGCTTCCCCCCCCTTTTCATGTACCCCCTTCCATCTAAAAATGCTCGAGATTGAATCATCAAGAAGCTGGAATAAGTTGGTGGCTAGAAACCATCAAAATATTTGGTGTGCAGACTCTTTTGTGAGGTTTTATATTGGCCGATTGCAGGACAATTATAAATAATATTATACTGTCTACTGGAAAACCAAATTAGTTACAATTTAAAGACCAAATATAAATCGTATATGTTAAAGGCGGGCATTTTTCCCCCGTGATCCACACCTCGTCCCCAGACTACCTAAAAATTTGAGATTTTTATACATCAGACCGGTAGTCTTAGTAATCCATGAGTACTCTCTTACGTGACAAAACTCTGTCGTCTCGTACGAAATTCGCAATTTTGATCCTAAGTCCGTTAACGGACAGGAAATTACAGCACAGTGGCCAATAAGACAGTGGGGAACAATGAATTGGTAATAACACAAAACAGCAAGATCAGCGGATCAAACTAAAATTGTGAATAAGCCTTTCTAAGGGATATCTAGTGAAACGTGAATAAAACCAAGAAGTTTTTAGGAATTTAAGGCTTAATGAGCGATCAATATGGACTTTGAGTTCTTAGGAAAATTACATATGCTACAGAAAAAACCATAGAGGTTGCGTCCCAGAAAAAACATAACCCCGACGGGCCGAAAAAAGGGTTAATTTGGTAAAAACTGTCTTGTATGAGTATAATTAATTATTTTAATATCAAGTAGAGATCCTACTCTTTCATAATGTTCAAATGGCACATTAATGCCATTCTCCAGTCATGCCTCATTGAACACCATTGCTTTTGAAAATGGCATGTCAAAAACCCATTGTGACATTACAAGTGACAGGAGGAGATTTTTTAGGATACGAATTTCGCTCAAAATTGCAACGAATCGATTGCTAGACCACCTACCAAGAAAAACGTTCCGAAGGTTTGTGGACAACAAGTACAAAAGACAACAGCAGCCTGGTTGAACTTGCTTGACTGCTTATCGTAATTGTCCCCATAGAACACCGTGCTTGGACTTTGTCTGGCACGACAGAAAGAGTACTAACTCACTCACTCACTATTACATAAAGACGGGGTATCGGCTTATTCACTTCCGGTGTGATCTATTGGAAAGCATTCCAAATATGCAAAAAAACCCGGTTCGAAAAAATTGGGGGCGCTTCTTTCTGAAAATCTCCTCATGTATCATTTAAGTTGTTTGCGTGATACTGAAATGCTTATTTTGTTGCATCTGTCAAACAAATGGAATGATTATTGCCAGGATTAACTTTATCATTGTCGGTTATACCCGGTTACAATATAGAATATAACAATGGAACAAAATCCAGGAGTGCAATCGTTTTGGGGTGCTATAATAATTCTAATAGGGCTGTTTTGACATTAGAGTGTATCGGTGCGCTTGGCTACAGAACGCATAGCTCTGTAGCCAGGGCGCCTATGGTCAGGGTATTATGTTTGATAGCGATTACTTTTGCAGGGGAGTTTGGAGTTTTGAGTGATGCACAGGTAATTTAACAGAAGCATGATTGATGTGAAATTTTAATAGCAGTGGCGATGAAAACAGTGGCACGGACGTGAGGCTGGGGGGGCCTAAATGTTGAGTATTGTAAGCACAACTTACTAAAGTACTGATTATTACACTGCGTCGGCAATTATTGCATGGATGTAGATTATTTACAATTTGAGTGGTGTTACGACTATGGTGTGTGACAGACTCAAAATATATATTAATTTTCTGTAATTGTATTAAATATGTTAAAATTTAATCATCTAAATTATGAGTGAGGAGACCTGGAAAATATGAAACTTGCAAGGTGTGTGCAATAAGCATGACTCATCTGATTAACCTAGTTCTAAATGGACTAGGGTGTGAAACATCTGAAGAACATGTCAGAAGAAGTTCGCAGTATAGCGGAACAATATGAACAGTGATCTATCATCGTCATTCTAAGAAGTTGACAGAGGGCTTGGTTACCTATAGGAAGCAAGAGTGCACACCTGTTGATGAAAACAATAGACTTTGTGTATTGCTATGTCAAAACAATTCGAGCACAGGATGTGGACTTCCTTTAAACAGGTTTCAGCGAACTGGAGCTTGTGAATTTCAAATGTCTTTCGCTTGTTGTGTTGGAATCATGGGAAATTTTGCTAAGGACAACCTTGTGTTGCAAGTTATTCTTCTTGGCCAGTGAAAGAGATTTCATCGAGGTAGCCTATCAAAAACCGAAGGTGGAGAACTTTCATACATTTGATTTATAAAAATCAAGTTATTATAATCGAAAGTGTCAGACTCATCAGCAAAAAGTTGGTGCCTTTGGAAAAACCCAAAGGTTAAAATTAAAAATTCAGCAGGCATTGCTTCTGTACCAGTGAAATTCACCTTTACTGCATGAGTAACCTGATGGATAGTTCTTACAATCAAGCTGCAGTTATACGTCCAGTGTTTCTAAAGTCACGAGTTTATTCAATTCCTCGGGCCGGTCTAGACCACAAAGGACTTTGCGATAGCGCGAACCTAGTTGAACTGTACCAGCAAGAATTGGGTCGCTAAAGATTATCGTCAGGTTCTGATTCTACAAGAGACTGGTGCGCACCCAACAGTGAAACTGTGACTTTGAACTTTAGTTTTAACCTGAGATGGTGTGTGTTTAATTGTTTTAAGTAGGGTGTAAGAAATATAAAATACTTTGTGCATTTAATTTGTAGGTCGTGAGTAATCGATCAGAATTCATTTATGTATTAAATCATTTAGAAATTTACACTTGGTTCCAAGTCCGTCTTTACAAATAGTCATTGTGAATTTGTTTATAGACCACGGGAGGTTATTTCTGACCTGAGTTAGTCTCCGTAACCAGAAAATTGGGGGGGCGTCGGAAACAAAATCGTAAAAAATTTTGTAGCACACAATGTTTGAAAAATTCGGTTCTTGTCCAAATTTGTTTAAACTTCTTTGCAAAAATTACATTGGCATGACTACAGAGTATTTGAATCACAATGGCATTTAATGCTAAGAGGTTTGTGAAGAGCCTGGATGGGATGTGTTTGGGACCAATGAGAAGGAGATATGTTGGCAATTTAAAATATAATTGAGGCAGGGGGATGGCAAATTCAATAAATGGAAAAACAACTATCAAGAACTTGATCATCCAAAACAGGGTAGACGATGCAGTTTGGGATCACTCATTCGGGAAAAGGTAATCCCAGTAGAGGATGAAAATTTAGCGTTAGCGTTAAAAGTAGAACAAATGAAAATTCAGGCAGAGCAAAGAAGAGAGATTAGAGTTAGAGAAAATGAAAATAGATCACAAGAAAGGGAAAGAATAGAAATAAAAAGGAAAAAGATTCAACTCACGAAAGAGAAAAGGTACAAATAGACATAGAAAACTACAAAAGATACAGCTGAGGTTAGACAGAAAGAAAAAGAAATGCAGAAAGAAATGAAACTAAGAAATAGAGTTACAACACAAAGAAAAGAGTGAATTCTGTCTAATGGGTCTAGTTTGATGTAACCCGTCACTAGGCTTGTACCAAATTAGGAAGTGAAGTTGATAAATATTTCATGCACTTCGAGAAAATCGCCACAAAATTAAAATGACCAAACCAAGGGGGACCCTTTGGTTATTCAGAGTGCTCTCGTAGGCAAAGCAAGTGAAGAGTACTCTGCCATGGCTATTGAGGCAAGTGCTGATTATGATCAGTTAAACAGGCCATCTGAAAGCCTAGGAGCTAGTACCTGAGGCTATAGACAGAAATTCAGGGGTACCAAAAAGACCACAAAACCAGACACATGTAGAATTTGCACGCACTAACGAACATTGCTCGATCGTTGGTTAAAAAATTGACTAAGGAGGTGAAAGAAAGATTTTAAAGAGTTGAGGACAATTGATACTGATAGAGGAAATTTAAACAATGTGTACATGATGATATCAAAAATTCACCTTGATGAGAGTAGTAAAATTGAAAACAATATAGAAAGCAGCAAACAATGCAGATGACTGTGCACTCACGCATAAATTAATCTATACATCAGCAAAGTCAAATTTCCACAGAAAACCGGGCAGAATAAGCCATCCCATCCACCTACGTCAGGGTGAAAAACCCAAAATCAGATACTAGTACCAAAACTAGTGAAAAATCTGAAATCAAGTTCAGGGAGGGGCCTCTAAGTTGACCATTCACTACCAACTTGTACTTATTGAAAAAGCAGAGGGCACTTGTTTCACAGTGTTGGAACGATTTCGGAAACCTAATGAATGCATAGTACCAGAAAGGCATGACCAAAATAAAGGCTCAGACAAAAAATGTCAAAAAACAGTGGGAGAAGTGATGTGAGAATTCAAACCTTTTGTCTTACCAGGGCATGTTTCACTCACAGATGATCAAACTAACCCACAAGCAATTACTATCATGCGTGACACAGGTGGGCTCAAACTTTATTCTGGAAGATGCACTACCCTTTCAGAAAAATCATCCACACAGACTGATTGTACTGAATAAAGGGGTTGGGATGGAGTTTTCCAAAGTGCCACTCCACCAAACTTGAAATCAGACCTATTTCTGGAACAGTCACTGTAGGGTTAGGCCTAAAATTGCAACGCGGTGTGTCCATCTACTGGGAATGATTTAGCTGGAGTTAAAGTAATCCAGATCCAATTGTGTCACAAAGGCCTTGTGTCAAAGAGGAAAATGAAGAGGAAAATACTCTTTTTCCTGCCTGTGATGTTCCACGGCTAGGAGTAAACAAATTCACAGAGAGATAAAGATGTGGTTTGAAATACAGAACAAAACAAACCCCCAAAAGAAACCAAAAGAAAAGATGAAATCTTTATAGATTTGGATGATACATTTTTCTCAAGTCTTGAGGACAGGTCAGTATTAGGTGAAGTTAGAGATTTTAATTCTGACCCGATCACAAAAAAACAGTTGATCGAGGAACAAAGAACAATCAAACTCACTGGAAGTTATTGAAAGGTCATGACCCAACCAGAAGCTCAAAAAAGTCCTGTGTGGCTTTTTCAAGAAAATGGCATTTTGATGGAAAGTATAGACCTTCCAGATGTTTCGGACTGAAAGATGACTGGAGAGCTTGTACCATAAAATAGTTGTACCTCAAATTTCTCATGAAGAGGTAATCAGTCTTGCACATGATAAACCCAATGGGCTGGACACTTGGGGATAGTAAGCTCATGATAGAATTTGAATAATTCTGGTGGCCCACACTCAAGAAAGATGTAAACTGAAATTGCAAAATCATGTCATACATGTCAGGTGTAGGAAAGACAAATCAGAAAATCCAACCAGATCCGCTAACCCAATTCCAGATTTGAGGAGCCATTCAGTAGACTTATTATTGATTGGTGGCCCTTTGCCAAAAACAAAGTCAGGAAACCAATATTGGTAAAAGATGTGGCATCAACCCCGCTTTCAAGAACGATTCCACTGAGAACTTATCAAAGCCCACACAATTGTGGAAAGCACTAACTAAGTCTTTACACTAGTTGGGCCTACCCAAGTCAAGCCAATCAGATCAAGGTTCTAATTTCATGTCAGGACTATTTCAGCAAGTATGCATGAATAGGGATTTCGCAGTACAAGTCTTCTGTATCACGCCGAGTCCCAGGGGGCACTGGGAAGGTTTCACCAAACTCGCAAAGAAATATGATGAAACCTTTTGTTCAGAATATCCGAAGGATTGGATTAGGGAGTACATCTCCTATTGTTTGCTGCGAGGGAAGCGGTGCAGAATCCTAGGATTCAGCCCTTTGAACTTAGTGTTTGGACATCAAGGTCGAGGACCGTTTTAAAACTTATCAAAGAACAAGTGGTTACCAAACTGACAGTGAATGACCTCTTAGACGATGTAGCTGGATTTAAGTCAAGGATGACAGGGCATGGTGAAATTGATAGGAACAATGTGAAAGACAGCCAAGTCAAAATGAAACATTGGTCTGATAAAAAGGCAAGGGACGAGGAGCGTTTGGACCGGGAATAAGTTTTGGTATTCTTTCCAATTCTTGGACATCCATTGCAAGCAAGATACAGTGGTCCGTATGATGGTAGGCGAAAACAAAGACAATGTGTCAAATTAATCTGCTGAAAAAGGATGTTGACAGGGGTGAAACCAGCACTTCAAAATCAGTTGCCATGCATATTTCAGAACAAGGTGATAATGTAAACAAAGAAGAGTACATGTACCTGAGACTTCCGAAAACCACAAAGCAGTTGATGACATGCCTACTGGATGTCCAACCCAAACTTACAAATTCGAAGTGTGCCACCAATTGGGAAACAAAAATAGGTCACCTGGAAGTCAAAAACAGGATGAATTTCAAATTTGATTGACACTTGGTCATTTGTTTCAGATGTTCCTACCAAAAAATGTGGGCATCATGACTTGATGTGGGTGATGCAACTCCATCAAAAAACACCCATATAGGTTTGAACCTGAAAAAGCCAAAATCTTGAAAAAAAGGGGTAGACTATATGTTACAGCACAAATATAATCGAACGAGTCAAGCGATGGTAGTCACGTGTGTATGGTACGAAACATGATGGGTCCATACCGCGTGTGTCAAGATTGCGGGCAAAAATCTAAAATCCAAAACAGAGTCGGACCGAATACCAAGAATGATGATGTATTGAAAGATTGAACATGCCAAATTTGTTATAAGTTTGATTTATTAAAGGGATACTGGCAGGTTCCACTGACAGAAAGAGCAAAAGAAGAAAATTTCAGCTGTTTGTAACACACCAGGTGGATTGTACCAGTACAAGGTGATGCTTTGGCTTGAAAAATGCTCCTGCTACCTTCCAAAGATTGGTGCATAGGTTTATGCTGAGAGATGGTTGTTAGGATATATCAGATGATTTGATATTGTACTCTGAGACATGGGAAGAACCACAATGAAACAAATGCACAAATTGTTTTGAACCCAATCGAGAACCAAAAGCCAATTTAACTGTCAATTTAGCAAAGAGTGATTTTTGTTGTGCCACAGTAACATATCTAGGCCACATTTTGGGCAAAGGGAAGGTAAAGCCAATCCAAGCCAAAGTAGAGGCAATAGACAAGTTTCATCACCTACCAAACAGGTAAAGAAAATGATGCAGATTTCTGGTAGGGCGGATATGATAGGAAATTAATGTCCTAATTTTTCTGTTATTGCGCATCCAATGACCAGCTTGCTCAAGAAGATTACCAAATTTGTTTGGTCTGATGCATGCCAAGAAGCATTTGACAAAAGTAAGGCCATCTTATGAGCTCGCAGTGGGACGCACGATTTTGCAGACTCAGTTCAAAATTGGGTAGATGTAGTGATGTGGGATGCGGTGCAGTACTTGCACAAGAGGGTGAGACAAGGTGAGCATACAATTTGATACTTTTCGAAGAAAATTCAATAAAGCATCAACAAAATTACTCAACCATTGAAAGGAGTGTTTAGCCTTGTGCTAGCTTACACACTTTGAGGTGTACCTGAGCCACCCAAAAACACCAATACCTTGGTTACCTGACCACAATCCACTCCCTGTTCACAAAATGAGAAAACAAGAATCAGAGACTGCTAAGATGGTGTTTAACCATGCAAGGGTACAACCTTGGACATCAGCATATAAAGGCAAGGACAATGTAATTGCCGATACCCTTTCAAGAGTCAGCTAAATGCGATCTCTCACAGCTACATAATGTAGTAGCCAAAAGTAAAGACTAACGAAAGTCTTCATTGTACTCAACTTTCTTTCTTTAGGGGGGAGGTTGTGACAGACGCCCAAATATTAATTATTGTCTGTATTGTATTAAATCATGTTAAAATGTAATTCATATAAATTATGAGTGAGGAGAAATGGAAAGATATGAAACTTGCAATGTGTTGGGCAATAAGCATGACTTAAGCTGATTGACTAGTTCTAAATGGACTAGGGTGTGAAACATCATGAAGAACATGTCAGAGCGTCCGCAGTGATAGGGACAATTATGATCACCGTGATCTTATCACGTAATTCAAGAAGTGGGCAGAGGTTCTTTGTTACCTATAGGGAAGCCAAGATTGACCACCTGTTGATGAAAAATAGACTTTGTGTAATTGCTATGTCAAAACAATTCGAGCACAGGATGGACTTACTTTAAACATGTTTCAGCGAACTGAGAAGGTGTGAACTTTAAACTTGTCTTCGCTGTTGTGTGTTGCATCATGGGAAATTTTGCTAAGGACAAATTGTATTGCAAGTTATTCTTCCTTGCCAGTTGACAAGAGTTTTCATCGAGTGTAGACCTCTCAACAGAAGGTGGAGAACTTTAATAAACATTTGATTTATAAAAATCAAAAAGTTTTTTTGAATTTTATTATTTTATAGCTTTTTTCTATTGTGCCTTTGGAAAAAACAAGGTGAACATTCAAATTCCAGCAGGACATGATCCTGTACCCGTGACATTCACCTTTAATGCACTGAGTCCCTGTAGGGATATGTTATACCTTCAAGCTGCAGTTATAATTCAGTGTTTCTCCAAGTCTACTAGTTTAAAAATTAATCGGCCGGTCTTAGATTCGATTCGCGAAACTGTGGAAACTGTACCAGCAAGAATGTTCGCTAAAAAAAAAAACATGATTTATAGTTTGTGGATCTGATTCTAACAAGAGAATGGTGCGACACCCCACAGTGAACTGTGAACTTTGAACTTTAGTTTAACATGAGTGGTGTGTGTTTAATTTGATTTTAAGTAAGGTAAGAAATATAATAATTTTTTAGTTTTTTTCTTTTTTTTAATATTGTATGTCGTGATTAATGGGCTTGATCAGAATTCATTAGTATTAAATCATTTAGAAATTTAAATCTTGGTCAAGTCAGTCTTCTTACAAATAGTCATTGTGAATTTGTTTATGAACCACGGAGGTTACTTTTCTGACCCTGAGTACGTCTCGTAACAGGTGTGATGACTTAATGATAAGCCTGTGGTATTGTCTAGTATAGCCAATTTAGATTTGTGTGCACGGACAGTCGTGCATATAGGCTTTGCCTACTCTAACCATACTGAAATACATTATTGAAAAAGGCCATGGTTGGATTCAAACCCTGTGAACCTCATTCAAATCGATGCTTTACCACTACACTAGGAGGGAGGATGTGGGTGATAATTGTTTTAATCCTACATAAGCTTTATGGATCGGAATAAACCGATAATACTATTGGATATGATAGATATACTATATAAAAAGCCCCATAACGTTGTCCGGTAAATATAGATTTCACAACAGTATTCGCCGGATAGTCTGGCGCATAGTCACTTCCTGAAAGTACCACACTATGAACTTTAACTGCATTGAAACTAGTCTTTACTACGCCTTCAAATGCATTGAAACTAGTTTACTACAGAACAGCATGTATAGTCTCACATCTTGATCGATTACGCTTTGACAACGGAGTACAGAAGCTTGCTCTTATGCCTTTGTATTGTATTAAACGGTAACGAGATGAATAGTTGGTGTCACTGTCAGGTACCAGGTCACGTGTTCAGTACAGAGCCGTTTGCTTTCGGGGGCGACCGATCTATATAAATCCTGACTATGTTAAATAAGGTCTGGTAATGACCCTTGACAAAGTGCTATTATTTTTTCCAAAAGACAACGTTTATATTTAAACAGTACTAAAATTACCTTTCCCTATGATTCAAAAACCGACGTACGATGACGAAATCGGTTGTTTTTTTCCAAGGTAGGATACGTACGTCATTTTTACCCTAATGGGTCCCCCGAAACAAATAATAACCACTCACTGCAGTGAACGGTCATCAAATCTTTATTTTTTCACAAATTGGCTGGTATTCCCATAATAATTCCTTTTAAGATTCAACATCTGTATATTGTTCTTTACTAATTAAGATTCAATTGTCCCCGCATCAATGTCCCCGTATGAATGTGGAAAAGATGGTCCATAAGTCGACAACGGAAAACATAGTCAGCCGGCTAAATACCCTTACCGTGGCCTGTCAGAGCATACGGATCCCCGTTTTAGTTAGCAGGCTTAACAGACCACTTGCGCGCGTTCTGCGGGGGTTTATGCGTCGAGAAAAGGGCGGCGCTGTATGTATATATCCCATAAACTTAAATACAAGTGCGGATTGATTTATTAAAGCTTACACCAATTTCGTATCATGTTTTGTATAATATAAAACAGTAACCAAAAGAACATTGTAGCTGGTACAATATATAAGAGTTCATACTTCGATCGTATTTTCATAAAGATTGGAACCTAAAAATATGTCTCAGAATTTACTTTAGGACTTAGGTCAATCAATCGGTAAAGTGCATTCACACTTCAACCTCAAGTAGCTATGATTCACCTACAACTCGCAGCAATATGTTTGTTGTGACAACATTTCAATTGAGACAAAAGGCTTGTAGGCTACAATCTCCTCGAGGTGCTTTTCAGGAAAGCCTTGCTCGACAGGGATCACCCTCTAGGCGACCATCTGTGCAAATGTGAATAAATATGGAGATCATGGCACAAGCCTTAATCGGAACCATTTGCCGTGTGTCTAAGGACGATGTCAGAGAGACGCGAGATTTGCTCTTTTTTTTTCTCTTTACAGCATTCACGATTTTCCAAGCATGAGTCGAGAAAAACTTCTGGTTATTTCTGTGTGGCAATGGGTGCTTATGGGGTCTAACTTTTTGTCGAATGTCAATGGGCACTTATATCCAGATGATTAACGTACGATGGTGCCGACTTGAATTATATCCAACAAAATGGTGTCTGCCGACATTTGTGGTGGCAGAGGATGTGCACCTACCGAAAACTTCTTGACTGTCAGAAAATCCGCCTACATGACCTTTTGGCGACAGAGTTGTATAGTCCTGAATCATGCCTGTTGGAGGCCCGCGGTCATGATATGACACCCTGACTTGTTCTTATGAGGATAGTGAAGAACAAAGTTTTACACCAGTCCACGGTAAACCAGTGGGTGAAAGTCTTACGTGATGATCCGGCAATGGTCAGAAGGGTGTGGATGACATGGACGTCGTGCAGACTTTGTACTAAAGAGAGGGCGGAATGTTGAAGGTGTTGATGTAATTCAGGTAGGTACCTAAAACTAGCCAATTTCAAAAATTTAAAATATCTTTATGTCTCAACTGTCAAAGTGAGTTTGGACTTGCATTTCAAGCAAGGGCTGTGGGATTTTCAATGAGGCATGACCTGGAAATGGCAGAATGGTCATTTGAAGGCTTACGTTATTTTGCGAAACGAAACGCCCATTTATTACCACGATGTATTCCGTTAGCATGCTGACGGATAATCGTGTAATATAGTGGGCATTTCGTTCGTTTGCAAAATCAGTAAGCATCATTGAAAGCTTAATGTTTCTACTGTACAGTAAATAATATTTCTATACATAACAGTACACAGTCTCGCTAAATTAACCTGTGTTTCACGATTATTTTTTTCGAGAAGCCTTGTATTGAATGGAGAGAAAACTACGGTTTTTAAAAGTGGAACAGGCCACTTTTCAACCAAAATATTAAATTTCTTCATTTCCCTCACAAGATATCGTCTAGCCGCGAGTTGATCATTGCATCCACCATGTTTGACTTTAATATCAATAAACGAGTTCGAGTCTAGTCATGGAACCAGACCATTTGTGATCAAAGTTACGCCAAGCCCCCAATTAGACTAAGATTAATGGATATCTTAGGATTTAGCCGTCATTACACTGTAAAAAAAATACTGTAATTTTACGGTAATTGTGTTTTTTCTAAAGAAATCCAACAAAACAAAAAAGCTTAAAATTAATTTAATCAACGCTTAAAAACATATATTTGTGAGTTATTATAGAGATTGTGAATGTGTGGAGACTAAAAAAAGCACTGACGAACACCTAACTTAGTATCACATTTTTACAGTGCATATACGTAAAAATTACAGTTGTGTAAAATGATTACATCAAACTGTAAAAATTACAGTAAATTTGAATGAAAACCTGTAAAAGCTATAATTTTACGGGGTTTGTTGCTTAATTGATGCCAGATTTTCCTGTAAAATTTACCGTATTTTTCCCTGTATATTTTAGGAAACTTATTGGTTTCAATTGAAAAATTCATAGTAGTGATAATGATTATTACTCATTAAATTTCGAATAAAGTCTTCACTTTAGATTTTGTCATTATGGAATAAAAAATTGGACATAAAATTTAAGAGTATTTTCCTGTATTCCAAATTCAGCAAAATACTGTAAGTTTTGGGAAGTTTTTACAGTCTTTTCCTGTAATTGCCACTGTAATTTTTTACAGTGTAGACGTTCTTGACGCGATCCCCAATTTGGACCAAAGGATGTCCGAATAATTTGTTATTTTGGCACTACGCACATAGGGGAAGTAAAAAATATTCCACCATAATTTTTAAAAAACATTATAATTAAAAATTTGTTGGGTAGTCAATTGCAGAAGTGCCATTTACGAGAAAAAGATGAACCTTGAATTGACATCTATTCTGAAAAATAAAAACATTGCGATGATACTGTCGGCCAAGCCGTTCACTTTCTTTTTTTCACGGTGTTCGATTGGTTGACGATGAGCGATTTTCAGCGCATCAGCAATCACAAACGTTGTAATGAAATCGATCTGGATACTCGGCAATCAGCTGGCAAGAAAATGTCGACGGACTTGCCAGCGATTCTCGCGAGGGCACTGAAAACTTTTGCGTTTTTCATGTGGATCTCACTGCTAGAACGCCGTTGAAATCTTTCAGGTAACGACTCATGTGCTATTTTTTAACACTGTGCTCACAGATGGAAGCGTTTAGATTGTTTTTAGGGCAAGGTTGCACTGGAATCCGAGGCTCAACTGGGCATAATTTTCGACTCTGTGACTTTACACAAGACTCAATAAATGATCACGAGCACATGTACCGATACCGGCAATTTGCCAAATCCATGAGTGCCTACACAAAGTTCTGTAAACAAAAACGATGATAGAGCGGAAGAGGGAAGGAGGCAGGAGAAAAGAGATGAGGTCAAGGTTGATCCAACAAAAGGTAAGTTTATTACTTCTTAGCTCGAAACTTGGGTCACCATATACTCATGGTATCACACAGCGGCTAGGGACCGATCAGACTCGGTCAAGGTAACCACGATGATTTATTTTATGTCAAGGAAAAGGAAAAAATCTTTTTACTCTTTCTTCCTCCTCATCTCTTCTCTTTTTTCGGCCCCTTTTCCCACTTCTCCAATCTTTTCTCCCCTCGTCTACCCGTCTCTAAAAAAAACCATTATTGTTGACATCAGAAACAATTTTAAACTGGGGTAGGGCCTATTGCTCCGAACAGTTTCAGACTTTTTCTGTAGTCTATTGGAAATTTGAACCTGCATTGCCAAAAATGATTACAACAATGAGACTTTGAATGTAATCGGTTGACTGCATAGGAAGTTGAAAGAATTAGTATTGGCCAAAAGTTAAATCCTTCCCACACCCGCGTATGTAGGGCGGTGCGTAGTAAAAAAGGAACTTCTACCGGTGAACTTTTTTATTTTGGGCGTTACTCGCAATCACGGTAGAGCACTTCTGTATACAAGTATGTTCCAATAATTGTCAACCTCATGGCATCATATTTTAAAATTTGGACATAATCTTGGTGCCATAAGTTCCAACTGTTCTGTGGAGTTCCAATGAATGCCATTTAAGGTTTGAGAGGTGTTTTGCGAGTGTATTTCTAAATAAAAAGAAAAAATCTTTTGACATACAGAGCATCTCTAGAGTATGTCGAATAATTGTCTTACCAATTTGTAACCCATACTACAATTTGTTCCACAAAAGTTCATGTCAGCATGTGCACAGGCTGCCAAGTTTGGCAGCCCAATTGATACATTCAACAGGGCAAGTTTCAACTGAACATTTCATAATGTTAATTTCAAATCGGAAAATGGTTATCACATGATGCAGAAGACTTTCAAGAATTACATACAATAGAACATTTATTGCAAAAATGAATATTTAAAGCCACTGCAGCTGTAAGTTAGAGCAGAAGCTGTAGTGTGTATCTTGGCTTAAATGGGCACTTTCACTACTACAAACAAACTCATCATGATCAGATAGTCTATGATAACAGCAGCCATTAAAAAGTTAAGCTATAGTCATGATCATCAGGGCTAGGATAAATAACCTGTAGCAGTGTAAAATGAATAGGTCAGACGGAAAAAAGGTTTTTTTTCGCAAATATTCGGAAGCTAATAAAAATGGTTTCATATCATCCTCGGCGTAAAAACAAGGCACACACTAAGGAGAAGCCTTTTATCATAATAGATGAAAATAAACTGGTAGTACCAAAACAGGATGACAGTGGCAATACTAGCGCCGTTACTCAACAAGTGAAAGCAAATTGTAGATGTATATTTTGGTTATTTTCGAATCCTTTTTGCAATCACTGTCGTGATTTGTATTATTTTATGCTGTTGTATTATTTTTTATGTGGTAGAACACTTAAGACTTTGAATATTTCAAGGTCCCGTGTACTCTTATTTTTTCCAGTGCATAAATAAAACTTCAAAAATTGGTAATTTTTTAATGCCATGCTTGACGAGTTACACTTTTCCCCCATGTGCATATTTTAAGCTAAGAAAATAGTTAACTAATCTTGTTTTTTTATTGACAGCAAAATCCTTTTTTAACCCTTCGAACCGTACTCACTAATATGTTGCCTAAAGGTGCATAACTAAAATGAGTACATTTTATTATTGACAATGGTATTTGTTATGAACATATTTTTACATATGCCACATGATTGGTTGTAGAACATTATACCAAGAATGTTACAAAGGTTTATTGGACATGAAGTATAAAAAGAAAACCAAAAAACTAAGTTGGACTTGCGTTGGACTACAGTAAGTCCATCCTAGAGAAAAGCATACTTTGATTTTATGTATAACAGGACTGAAAAATACTATATTTTTATACCTAAAGACGGGGTAGGAGGCTATTCAGTGTGATCTAAAACAGGTAAGCTTCCAAATCTACAATAAAACTGTATTCTAAAAGAGCGTGATGCGTCTTTTGGAACCGGTCTCAGTTTAAGTTTTTTACGTGGTTTTTCTCATTATAAATAGGATTAGTTGGTGAGGACAAGTAGAGACATTTTTTTCAAATAAGTGGTTAAAAACATTATAGAAGCAAACCAGTCTGTGTTCAGGTTGTGACTACTGTCTGAAGTTTTTTCGCAGGGTGACATCAGGTCAGAAAGACGTAACTCAGCATGAAAGAAATATAAAGAATTTTCTTGAATTCTGTGTGCATAATTAAAAATGTTTTTTTTTTTTTTTTTTTTTTTTTTTTAATGTTTGCTTACATTACCATGTATGAGCTTTATGAGATGTTTACATTTTGAGAATTAATAGATTTGCTTAGTAAAAATATTAAAAATCACATAAAATTAAAAAAAAAAAAAAAAAAAAAAAAAAAAAAAAAATACTTTCATATTTCTTTCAGGCTGAGTTCTCATTCTGATAATCTGATTTCAGCCTCGATTCTGCGTCGTTCAATTTAAAGGTTTTGTCCGATTTGTGTCTCATGTTTGCTACTTGAAATGAGAACATGGCACTTGCAAACACTCGCAACCACATATTGTTAAACAAACTTAAGATAAGGGTTTGATTGCAACAAATTCAGGACGACATTGAGAAAAAGCACCTTTCGTCCGATAGCTAAACCGAGATTATTCCACCGTGTAATTTGCCCAGAATTAGTCTAGCGTCAAGACTTCAATATGGGATATAGAGCTCCAATCAGCTAGGGTTCAATGCAATATATTACACAGAAGAATGACCAAAAATTTATGCTTTGCCTTAAGGAGATCCGCACAAGCACCTTCAATTGAAAAGTACGTCTATACTGATGTCATATGCAGGAGAGACTGGAAAATTTTTTTTCCAGGAAGCAAATCGGGTGTCATGGAAAGTATGGCCCAAATCCATCCGTTTTTAATATTTTATTTGTTTGGACAAGCAGAAGTACATACCATTCAAAACGGAATTTTGCCAGGAAGGGCTTTCCCGATCTGCCGTGCAGCCCCCCAAGGCAATGATCGGGTTAAAAGATATACCATAAGCATAGAAAAACAAGCTTCTCAAAGGAATTAAAAACTGTTTGGGGGCTGACATTTCGTGTAAAATTTCTGAAATAAAAATGGAAAATTTAGCAAAATTGGCTCTAATAACTTTTCGGTATAAAATAAGAAACACTATAAGCAACGCTACTTTGAAAAAAAAACCAATGGGAATGATTGTCTATATTGTTAAGGTAACATTTAATGATTACAGCACATTCTGTTTTATTCAAGGTTCACTAGGTATCCTGTTGAATGCTATTGCACAAAACTTTAGTTGATGCTGATCTGGGTTTTGTTGTTATGAAGCAATTGTTCTTCCAACTGGCCGCAGGGGCCATTGTGGCCGTACTTTCGCCGTATTTACAAAAATTGCCAAAATATGCATTTAAGAATAGAAAAGTACACGTTTTGCTAAGGTAACGGTTGATATAAAAAATCCTCAATCTTTAGGTTAAGTAGGGTGCCAGTGGACGAGATGTGGATCACAAATGTCCTTTAAGCACCAACCCCACTATAAATTGTTGAGAAACCAGATTGGACAAATATGGGCCAATGCAGAAGCCAGATAAAGATCCATTTATATGTAAATTTCCAGAATGAATAATGACCCTAAAGGGAGTGATATGCCCTCAGATTGCTGTGTAATACATACCGTTTTTTACTCCAACCCCCAGGTAAAAAAAAAAAACACCCTGAATATCAAATGGTGCATTGTGACACACTTTATATATTTGACTTCTTCATTTAATGAGTGCAAACTTAGTGATGCGCCATTAGACTTAACTTAAGTGACCAAGGGTTTTTCCTCCCCGTTGGTGCCAGGGGGGAGGTTCATGGGACCCCACCCCCAAGGAAACCCACTTTCCGGGGGGGGACATTTGCACGTAATTTATACCACATGTGAGGGTCATAAGAAACCCTAAACAGCAATAAAAAATGATAATTTGCTATTGGGCTGCAAATTAGGGCAAAATATTGTTTTCAAAAAAACGCAATAAATGGGCAAAAAAAAAGACGAAAAATTCAAATGAGCCTGCGCTTACAATCAAACTTTTTGAAAAATTATTTTATGTTGATATCTACTCTAGACGACCCAAATTACATATAATTACAAAAAACTTGAAGTTTAAGGAATCCTGTATTTTTAACGGGTGCTGCAAAAATACAATCATTTTCCATAGACTTTGTACAGTAACGGTTAGCAACGTCCACAATGAAATTGTGTTTCAGCACATAAAGGGGTATTATTTTAGTTACTATGAATTGTTACTATAAGTATGTGGAACATAATATCAGCAAAAAAATTTGCTTTGGTTCTTTGATTTTTTTTAAATATTCTCAGTGGACTTCCGTTAGTGCCAAGGGGGGGTCCATGGGACCCTAACTAATTAACTCAGTAACGGCTGGCGATTTTAAAAAAAAAAAAACAAAATTTTTTTTGGTATTGAAAAGAAGCGCATTAAAAGTAAGGACAATTACAAAAATTTCGGCGCAAAAAACCCCGAGTAAAGGGGCCCGCGCGAAAACAATTTGGAGGGACCTAGGAAACACCCCCCCCCTGGTCATTAGGGTGAAAGGATTCTAAGTTTTTAAAATAAAATGCCCACCAGTGACACGTTACACACAAACTCTCTAAACTAATGACTGCTAAAATACCTTAATCGCCAAAAAATTTATATTGAATATTTTCATTGAACAAGAAAATAACGCCTATGCAACCCTTCCCCCACACGCAGTTAGTGATAACATACCTTACAATTAGAGGTGCTATAGTGACGGAAACTGGAAAGTTCTAGAGAAATTCTAATTGATGATCCAAAAGAAAAAAAAATTATACTATTTAAAAGGTAATAGATATAGAAAAGATAAAGATATCTTGGAAGGTTTTATGGATCATCAGAGAGGGTTACCTACTACAAAATAAACACCTTTTCCCCCGTTATAACACTCGCCTCCCCTGGAAAATAACTGGCCAAAAGTTGGTATTTACACTTATTTTATATTTTAAAAAATGCCCCCTCTTTGCTTTTTTTTTCCTAGCCAAAGACGGACCACCCACGAGGCACTTCTGTTTGGCGTAAATATTCAACTAATATCAATGCTGATAATCCTGAAAAGGTTATTGCATTATAACCAAAGCCAATAAAAGCCTAATCTTGATCTAATTATCCCTTTATTCTGTTAAAAAACACGGGATAGCCTGTGTATAGCAGGCCCGAGGGTGAAAAAACAAATTAAAATCAACTCCATTCGCTGCGTCCGGTACTGGCTGCAATATCCATACAAAAGCTGTGACGCAACGCCATTAGGATATCCTTCCAGGTCTTTCACGTTTACGACTTGCTGAATTCTGCAAAATTCTTCTGCGGGGACTTTTGGCCAATCCGTCCACAATTTCAGGTAATGTGCAAGTTTTCATGCCATACACGGCAGTAATTAAGGGATTCTTTCACAGATCGAATCTGTGCAACAATTGCGTACTTCGTCGTTATGCGTAACCTAGAACCCTTCCCGTTCATCTTTCATCGAACATCTATGGTTCCCATTGTAGCAGGAGGCTATTTTTGATAAGACCAGCGTCAAGAACGATATTGGCCGCCAGTTAAGTATAAATTACTGATTTATTACGTTAAGCACTTTTGAATATAATATTTTCCAGGGCTAAAACCTCCCAAGCCCTATAAAATCCATCAGGAAAAGTGCTAAACTGACACGCGACGAGCCCACGGCAATACAAATGGACGCACGCATATTAATTTACGGCAGACTACAAATGGCGCACGGCATATTAATTCAACCCCAATCGTATTTTGTCCCCAACTTGTTTATAACCCGCAAATTTACCCATGAAATCCGGGCATAAAATATATCACGCATTTAACGTATCTGGTATGGGATGTAAAGAAACACTTCCATAGGATTTGTGCTTAAACGGATTTTCGGGTGCTGTTTGCATCCCGTTACTTTTCAAAATCTGAATGCGAAATCGTTTTGAATTATCTCACAACTTCCCCGGCAACTTCACGATAAAAATACCCAGCGAAAAATCCCTTTGCTTTGTGCCACCAATTCTGATACAAGGCATTGTAAAAGACAAGTTTAATCGCACCAATCCAACCGCGCTTTGTATAACATCAATAATGAGTTGTCATGATTTCATGATAATTTATTGATCATTTGTTGATTTGCATCCAAGACTTTACTCATTTTAGATTATATAGTATACGGTAAATTATTCAATAAGTGACTCAACCTTGCCAACTGAAGGACATGCCAAGAAAAGACATTTTATGTTTTATCTAAGGATAAAAAACGTTTCTTTTCATCAGCTTTATTTGATAGAAATAACAACAAAAATGTTAAAAAACTTGAAAAAACACTTGAAAAATATTGAACATAATTTTGTACATAGATGAAGAAAAACAAAGATGTAACTAATCAATCTGTTCGTAATTAAAAAACAACTAGTTCTATATTTTACCTTATCAATCACACATTGAACGAAATTAATCTAGTTAGCAGTACAACATAAACTCCTAACTCCATTATTTATTATCTCATTTAAATACAATTTGTGCTTTGTACAAACTTTTGAATTTTACAATATCAACACTAATTTCCATGAATCGATATTCTCAAATCTTCAACTTTATATACGCATTGCAAGTGCTGATTTGTTTACAAAATACCCCTTGAGTGAAAATAGATGCCTGAGCAAAAAGGAATACATATATTATGGCCTATTTCCTCGAAACAAGGCTTCATTGCCGCCATTTGTTTTAAGTAAAATGTAGGTGGTCAAAAGCTCTCTTTGAAACAATTAGTTTATACAACATAAAAATACACTAGTAAAAGATGTGCAAGGAAAGTAATTAGTTAGACGTGGAATATACCCGTCTGCTTCGAGAAAATTCAAACCGAAATAAACTAAAAACATACATCGGTCCTCGGACTGTTTGTGTCGCGAGCATATTACTTTCAACCTAATTCGCCGTGTTTCCAACTTGTTTATAACACAGAGAGCAAATTACACATAAATTACCATTTAAACGTAGTGTGTATGGTATGTTCAATGAAAAACTTCCCATTAGGATTTTGTGCTAAAACGATTTTCGGGAGATGCTTGCCTCCCGTACTTTTCAAAGTCTGATCGAAATCTGTTTGAATTATCTAACAACTCCCGGCACAATTCACGATAAAAATCCCGCGGAAAATTCCCTTTTCTTGTGCCACAATTCTGATACAGGTATTTAAAAAGACAAGTTTAATCCGTCAATCATCACCACCGCGCTTTGTATAACATCTCATATTATTTCATGATTTCATGATAGAAGATTTATGGATCATTTGTGATTTGTATCCAATGCTTCTCTTCTGCGTTCTATACCATTATACATGTAAGAAGAGCTAGCGATGTACAAACAAAAAAGAGGGAGGACAGGAACGAATTATGAGCAACGTAGCCAAATTGAAGACATGCAAGAAAAGACAATTTCTATTTTTTACCGAACTGATAAAAACTTTTTTTTCATCACAAAGAGAGTGAGACCATGCAAAGCGATAAGAAGGCTATGCGACAGAAGAGGAAATGAGAGATGAATATAAGCAAAAGAAAAATGTAAAACTTGAAACAGGACTTGACAAATATGAAATAATTTTTACTAGAGAAGACAAACCAACGCATGTAACTAATCAATCGATTCGTAATTAAAAAACACTAGTCTATATTTTATCCTATCAAATCACACATTGAGGCGAAATTGGAACTATTTATCAGTACAACACTAACTCCTAACTTACATTATTTTTCATACTCATTTAATACAATTTGTCGCTTTGGAAAACTTTGCATTTTACAACACTAATTTCATGAATCACTTCTTCTCAATCTTTCAAATTATATATATAATAAGCATTACAGTGCTGATTTTGTTTACAAATCCCCCGTGATGGAAATAGATGCCTTGATCAAAAGACATACTATATTATATGGCCTATTTCTCGAACAGGCTTCATAGCGCCATTATTTTTTAAGTAAAATGTATTTATTTTTTTTCCTTTTTTTATCATGTTTGTCTTTTTAATTCAAACATAAAAAAACACTATAAAGATGTGCCAGAAGTAATTTAGTTATGACGTGGATATCCCGTCTGCTTTCAAGAAAATTCACACGAATAACTAAAAAATAACATCGGTCCTCGGACTGCTTGTGTCGCCTGCCGTCACTGTTAGTAAATGGATAGGCCTCACATGACTTTTGTACCTTGATATGACCTTGGACAATCATAAACAAATGAGGGTTGCATGTACTCCATAACCAAGTTTGGTTCCAATTGAACTTCAACTTTTCACATTGAGGTCATTTTACATTTTCAGCCTATGTTACAACTTGACATCACACAACATTTGACTTTTTTGTGACTTTGACTTCATCAACGACTGAGGGATCCCATGTTGCCCTATGACTCCAAGTTTGTTTCCAATTGAATCTCAACTTTTCAAATGATGTCAATTGACATTTTCAGCCTTATTTTTACAACTGCCCCTCACAATGACATTTTGGGACCTTTGTATGTGACCTTTGACCTTGGCATGTAACCTTTGACCTCATCAACAAATGGGGGAGTCCATGTGCCCTGTGACCCAATTTGGGTTTAAATCCATCAAAGTACAATGAGGCATATTACCAGGCAAATGTTAACCCTTTTTTAAACCAGACATCAACAACAGACATCAACAACAACAGTAGACAAAGCGACCCCTTTGAGTCTTTCCCTGCCTTAGGGCAGACGACACAAAAATAGCAAAGCTGATACTTATCTTTCAGCCTAGACAACGTCCTGGCGACTATGCCTTCTTGTCGAAAAATCAGCCCAAGGACATATACTTTCTAACGAAGCAACGTTTTTGTTCTTGAAGCTCCTTTCTTATTATTACCTCTCAAAGGATCCCGGGAGGAAGGTAAGGGGGTAAAAGGGATAGAAGCTAAAGATTTCACATCGTGGCGGGAATCGAACCAAGGACCCTGGGGCCCATTTTCCATGACCAGCAAGGGCAAGCTACGAGGGTGTCGCTTGAATTTTAGTAATATAGATAATATTTTTATGACACATTAAGGTGTGTGGGGAAAGCGCAACCGCCCCCCCCCACCCCTACCATAACAGGTGAAGACCCGCAAGGCAAACACATTCCACTGTAATAATATCCCGCAATGGACGTTGTCCGAGGAATCTCTACAAAACCCGGCTCTGTGCGACTTTTTGTCCGATGCTTGCATTTATTTTGTTAATTAGGTTTGAAACTCTGTTCAAAAAAGTTCAAACTAAAAACCGACTGCATGTTTCAAATAAGTGTACAATCACAAAATAAATTGTTATAAAATTGTATCCTTAACCCTAGCACCGCTAAATTCTCACCAAACTCACTGTGTTAATTTATAAACAGCACGAAGTCTCAGAAGTAGGATGACGACTCATCAAACAAGAAAACACAGACTCTATTGGCACGAAATCGCCGGCCGGGCCAGAGACACCCGGGTGCCGTATCGTGCTATCCCGGGTCAGGTGGCTGGCCCTGGTTTTCGAATCCCACCCGAATTTGGAACTTTTCTTGTCCCCTCTTCCCTCACTCCTTCATTCCCTCCCATGTTACCATGCTAAAAGCTATACAAAGTTTATTTCATCAAACAAAAATACAAAGTTTATTTCATGAACAAAGACAACATTTTTTTGCTATCTGTGGACACAATGGGTAACAACTACAACGGGACCTCTTCTGTGATGCTCAGTATTTTTATAACGTATCCAATCCTAATTACTGGGATTACCAAACTTTTTGTACAATTATGGAAGTATCACCACATCAAACTGGATACATTAAACAATTTGTAATAATTCCAAACATAAATTACACTAATTTTTTTTTTTTTTTTTTTTTTTTTGTTTTTGGGTATTGCAATTGTGCCCCATGTAATTATTCTGTTATCATTATACATAGGGCGTATCATAAAACACGCAACACATACTTCGTCCCAATTTTTTTTTGAGGTAATTGTGTAAAATTAACTAGTGCCATCTTAAATGCCACAAATCCTCTTTCCATAATTTATTAAGGTGGCTGTCATGGATAACCTCTTAATCAATTGTTTTTGCACAATTGGTTTCAATACAAATCCCAGTCACTTGCATGACTGAAGTGAACGGGAGGGAAAATTGAATAATGATTTGTGTTAGCATTATTGAAACTTGGTCCCAAGCTCACTTTGTCCCATTGGGTGCAAAAAACAATGATGACTCGGTTACCTGACGAAATGAACAAATTGACCTATCGTTGGAAATAGAGATATGTCGCTTAAGATGGCATTAATTATTTTGATGTAATTTTACCAATTACCATAACAATGGCAGAAGCGTTGTTACGCTTTTATTGCATACGCCCTGTATTACACTTTGGAGTATACGAATAGTTTATATCGATTCTATAGTAGATCGATTCAGATTGCATCCTGTTATATGGATGGTTGTTTCCGTACTTCCCTCTGCCACAAACCTGAAATGAAAACGGTATTTATCAGAGTTAGTTTGCGCATTTTGTTCTTATATTTAGCCATAAGATTTCATTTTCAATACAATGGAAATGTTGTAACTTAAAGTCATAGGCCGGTCTTCACAACAAAAGTGGGTTAACTTCAACCCAGGGTTAAACAGGGTTTAACCCATGATCGTGGGTTCTGTTATCTCGATGAATATTACACCCTGGGTTAAAATTATACTGGTTAAGAGTTAACCCGCAGTTTTTGTGAATATACCGGCCATTGTGTTAAAACCACCCACATCACTAAAGCAATAAATAACACCCACACACACAATCTTTAGTCCTAAGATCTGATCATTACGCGACGCACATCAGCGCAATATACGAGTTTTTCCCCTGCGGTACGGTTAGCAGGCGGGCTCATTCTATCTTTAAACCGACTAGCTACGGTCAAAATAAAAAACTCAATATTCCATCAATTCTCTCACTTTCTCGTATCTATCGCTTCCTCGCCTCTCCTAAATTTGCCTAATTACGACGTTCTGATATACTCTAAGTGAGGATGACTTAATAGTTTATCCACTTCTATAAATTTTCTTTAACGTGAGCAAAACTGGATCCCGGTGTCATATATTACAGGGTCCTTGGGGGGGGTTGGGAAGAAACTGAGTGTCCTACCACCTATTTTATCTATTGTGTTTCTCCATTGAGCGCTGTATGCATCATTTGTTTCAGTCACTGTACCCAATGCGCCCGTCTACAGGTCACGTTTTTATTCCGTACATGTTGCTATGTAGCTAGGACACTCTTATCATGGGGGACACTCGTTTTCTTTACACCGTGTCATATATTACAGCTCCCCTTGTGACTGAGTGTCCTACCACCCATCTGTCTATTGTGTTCTCCATTTAGTGCTGTATGCATCATTTGTTTCAGCACTGTACCCAACTGGCCTCGCCTACAAGGTCACGGTTTAATTATTCCGTACATGTTGCTAGGTAGCTTAGGACACTCTCTCATGAGGGACACTCAGTTCTTTACACCGGATTCGATTCCCAGTCGAGGCACCGTATAATAACGAGTTGGCGAAATCAAATCGTGGTTGCGTGACAAGGCGCAATATAGACAACATATGGTAACAGACATCAAAAGTGATAACCTACGAATACGCCACAAATTGCGAATGTGGAAGTTAACACTCCTTTAAAATAGCACGTTTCGTGCTCATGGTGAGATCAACAGACGCAGGAAAGAAAACCGCTAACTACATTGTACAGAGGCAGTTTGGCTCAAAACCCAGATTTAGCAAAGATAGTTAAAAAATTAGTTTTTATACCTTTTGAATTTGGATATTGTAGGGAGTTTAATGACGTATTTACCATTGCACCTTTTATCTCGTAAAAGCCAAATTTAAAAATTCTCTATTAAGCTGTACGATGACAGCCCTATATTAATTTTTTCTTCTCCCGTTCCCTTCTTCTCTTTGTATCTGCTTCATAATTCTTCATTTCATTTAGAATAATCTTAAGTCCAGACTCAGGTTTGTCCTAGTTTGTCCTGTCCTGTGTATTTTGTCCATCGTCTCGCCCCCCCCCCCCCCACCCTTGGTTTTTTTTTTTTTTTGTATTTTAAGCATTCTGTTGTAACTTTTTCAATTTGTTACCCTTTTCGTGGAGGGCACTGCGACCTCACGCCTCGCGTTACCAGTGTCCTCGTCCCTTCAACATGTACGCATCCAAAATACTGCTTTGTATTATTTTTCTGTAATATTATAACCTAGATGAAAATAACAGTCATTAATTTAACCATAGTTCTACTTTATCATTTGTATCAACCAAATAGTTCCTCTCTGTACAAATCTATGGTTATCTATATATTAAAGTTTATCATCCGTTTATTGTATACCTGTTTTTGTGAGGGCAAATCAATCTGAAATCTGATATTAGCACAGTTTGGAAGAGCGCCCCCAATTTTCCAAATATTTTGAAGATTTTTGCAGTTGTGCTCCTTAAACTTCTCCTTTTGGGGATACATTCAAGCATTGTTTTCTACGAGACAACTCCACAGCACTATTCAAGAGTTCAATACCAAATTGTTTGCTGCTTCCTAGGATTCGACGAACAGAATGGTACAGCAAAGCAGTGAGGGAAAGGTCAGTAGTTTGGTCATCTTCAGAGTAAAGGCAGGGCGCATGCGTTTTGATGTGAGACTATGTGAGAGGTTAACATTATAATTGTAACAATAATAATAACCATATACAAAGTTTAAACTGTGGGCTCATAAACTGTACCTCATATCTCATCGTGACAGAAGCAAAATTTGACGTCCTTTTGGTTCAAAGGTCAATAACTTTGTTAAGTAACACAAGGAAATGGATCGTTCTTTCTTTGAAGTGAAGTATTATAGTGAAACTTGACATCATTGCTAAATAAAGTACTGCAACTCTGAACTTTTTGCAATATATGGCGTCTTTTGGGTTTCACATTTTTTACTAGCCTGTACTTCAAGGGACATAATGGCAATAAAAAAACCTGACATAATCCCGCTAAGCCTCCTTTCTCTCTTGTCAATCAATATACTTACTACAAGCTAAAGTACAATTCCTGAATCCCGGTCTGAATGCGTTTGAATTGTGTGACAAACATGCTATAGATACACTGTAAAATCAGTCAGGGATGTGAAGACATGCCTTTTTGTTCCGAAATTGCCACAAACTGCCCCGCCCACCACCCCCCGGAACTCTTCCTGTTTACTTTTTTTACAGAATGTAAACATCCACAATTGTTTTCAAACTCGTTGAAGTGATTTAAGTCCCCTTTTCAATTATGTCATTTTTTTCATGGCCATTATTCCCCTTTAAGGTATAGTCCGTCATATAATATCTCACGTATAATCAATATACACATGTATTTAGTATAGAGTGGACATTGTGTTTATGGGGCTTTGTGTCGCGTAAGGCTTAATTGATTTCTTATCATCCAAGTCCTACACCAAGGACACACCGTAATTTCTTTATTTCACTTGTTCTATAGGGTTATAGTTTGATCCGAAATTATACAATCGAAGAAGTTTAAAAGCAAGGGAAAACCGGGGAAAAATCTGCGAATGTGAGCCTCGACTGGAAACAATAACAAATAAAGCCTCGAGATTCAGCTGGAACCTCAGCGGCATAAAACCAAGAACCGCTACGCCCAATACAGCACTCCACATCTACGAGTCCGCCAATCTGCATGGCTACCTTACCTGTGACAAGCACCTTCCGGACGATGAGAATGGGATTTGCGCAAGCGTACCCCAGAAACATGCGAGGCACAATGCAAGAATCTTATAATAATGCCCACAATTGCACCTTCCTTTAATCCACTCATGGGATGTCCTTTGCGGTCCCTCTGGAAATAGTTATAAACAAAGTATGGTGTTAACACGAAGTCAGCTGTAAGTTGACATAGTTTTGAAGTAGTTCAGGTACACTGTAATATAGTGAAAGAACTCATAGAATAGGGATAATGACTAATTGAGGAAATAAAATGTATGTTATCAATGGCAACATACGTAGAACAGACCGACCTGTGGTCATAGTGGTGGAATGCATGGACTGCTTAGAAGGTAGTACTGCCATGCTGTCCGTCTGAAGGCTATACGGTAGACCCAGATAAGAATGTTTTAAATATATCATGTGTCCACAAAAAAATGGCGCAAAGCACCAGCGGCCTCGTTTGTGGGCCGAAAAAAAAATAAAAATGGTGACGTAATATTTACATCCACATCACAAATGAATCCTTGGCTTTTAAATACCGTTTACAGCATCCGAATTTGGGTTGTTGCATTCGAGAGATATGGCTAATAATCCAAGAGAGGGTGCGATACCAATTGTTGCCACTTTTCACAGAATGGGATACAAAGTAAAGGCAGCATGGTGTAGGTTGAAAGGGCTTATTGATTTAAAAGCACAATCATCACACACTAATGCAAAGAAACCTGTTAAGCAATTGAACATCATTATGATAATGATAACTAAAGCGGTAATGCGTGAAAAGATCTGAGATGTTATCTTAAGGATGATTGATTTTTAGATCAGAACAAAATTGAAAGAAAAACATTCAAGATTCATAAGAGTATGTGATTATAAGCACTTCCTCTTCTGTTAAGGTTTAAAATAGACAAGAAAAAGGATTGCATATCCAACTAAAATGTTCAAGTTTATTTTAGCTCTGGAGTTGAGCTGATACCATGGTCTTCGAATACGGTAATGGAAGAAGGGGTGTCTGCCCAACCACAGTTTACACTTGACCAGAGAGTTTCCATGGTACTTAGATACCATGACACGAGAAGTCCAGTGCAGTCATCAGAGACTTGAGTACAGTCTGAGTACGGGCCAGATGACTGGATCCATTCAGAATAAAACAGAAACACCCCAAATAGCCATGTGCAATTTCAATTTGATTACGGAACTATCATGGTTATTTATGTATTTCAATTTGCTTCAAGAACAGAAGTTCCTTTTCCATAACTTTTAAAAATGCGCATTATGTATGCAAGATGGCCAATAATTATTGTTTGACAATGTTTATGTTTCCAGCTGAGTGTGCTCTATTTTATGTTCTGTTTACTTATGAAGTGATTTTAGAATGTTACTGAGAAAAGAAACATTGACATGAAGTATAACAAAGACAAAAGATCAAGTATTATAATTGGGCGATGGATGAATTCTTTCGAATCGATAACGTGTTACATCAACATGTATGATACGATTGGTTAAGTTATGCCATTATTGAAAAGGGTCCAACAATTAGTATCGCCACCTTCTCGTAGAATATAACATATCTCTAGATTGCAACAACCAAATCGGATGCTGTAAACGGTATTCCAAAGCCAAGACTTCATTTATGACATGATGTCAATATCGCGTCGCTATTTTATTTTTTTTTTCAACTCCAACGAGGGTGGTTTTGCCTTGCACCATTTTTGTGGACACCCTTTATATATACAAAATCATTATCATGGAAAATCACTGATTATTTAGGAAAGGTCAAATTAAAATTTCTCGCTGGTCATTTACTATTACATGAGTAATATCGGGCCACCTCTAGAAAGGTATCTGAGCTTGTAGCATGATATGAATGATAGGAAACGTATCGCACGAGTTCATCTCCTAAGCAATGGTTTCCAAAGGATATTCAAGAAACAAAGTAGGACAAGCAGTACCCCGGGGGCGTTCTTAGTGGAAAAGGGGGTACGGTGATGTGCGGCCGAGAAGGGTTGCCTTTACACGATTTTTGGGCATACTGTCGGTCCCTTTGTTCCTTGCACATTGGTATATGAAAGGGTTTGCATTTCTGTTGCAAGTGATTTTCCAATGGTCAATCAGGTATGGAGAATGCAATGCAACCACAAGACTGTCAAAAATAGTGCTGCTAGAATGGCTCAAAATACATTTTAACAGTTATGTTGTCTCTCAGCTTCTGGGGCTTTTCGGCCCCAAAAACCTTTACCAAAGCAGGTATAAGACGGGTAGCAAATCTGTCATTTTTTTGGTTTTCGGCGCGGGGTAGTGCTTCAAACACCCGGCCACACATCCCTACCCAAACCAAAAATGAGAACCCCCCCCCCCCCCCGCATATCCCACTAGATTTCTTTTAATAACAGAATCTGCGTGGTTAAACTAACCGGCATTTAGTATCAACCTGAACTTTAAACTACTCCCCCAAGGTGAAGATTCAATAATTCATGCATTGCATAGAATTATTTGTATAGCTCAGTCACCTTTATATAAATATTGATAGTTTTCATATTTACTTTGCATCAAATTGAGATTTAAACCTTTGTGTTTAAAATAAGAAACTCCAAGATTTGGTCCCTTGGTAATACATCTTAAAACCATCTAAGGAATAATCTAATGAGCAAAACAACAAATGGCGCAATATTGACAGATTCGTCCCAAATGTATAACATTTACCAAACTTGCACCATTGATTTTGGGTCCTCTGTTCTCATTTACTCTGGTCCTACATTGACAGTTTAGGAATTGAGACACAAAACATCCTCTTTGCCTTGTATGATATCAACTTTCTCCTTAAAAGAATATTACAACTCCCAAAAATGTCCGAAAGACTACAATTTCCATTAAATGGGGATTCTCTAATACTGGCCATAGCGATATTCAATGGCGTCAAGTTTTGGTTTCAGTACGTGATGAGTTATTTCATGGAAATATTTACCCTTCAAGATTTGTTATGTCGATGTTTTAACAAACACAATTGTAATTTGAGTTAATGTAAATACAACCTTTAGGTAGTTAAGGTGGTAGTCCATTTTCTGCTGTATTTCTCTTTATCTGTTGAGCCTTTTACCGTAGTTCCAGGCAGAGTATTGGTGCCATGGTAGGTGCTGTGTAGAACTGCTTTCAAACAGACAGTATTTTATTGATATTTATATTCACTAGTAATTCTTAGTTTGCTGCAATAAAGAGAATGGTATCTAGAAGAAGATTGGGGGATGACACTTCCCGAAAAAACAACTTTGCGTTGACACAATATTATACATTTAAGCGGTAGTACAAAAGGCATCATTTTTCAACAAAATATGAAATTTCTTCAATTTGCTCTCAATGATAGTCTAGGACCTTGGAAGAATACTGATGAATTTTATGTACAAAAATACCAAACCATAAAACATATAGGAGGCTAAAGACAACCATGAATTTTCGGGTGACTTTAGCTTAATTTGTGGGACTGCCGTAACTTAAAACAACAAATGTGTTTATTTGCCATGAATATCACACACCCACACTCATTTATTTAAAGCCACAAAGGTCACTGACCGGTCAAACAGGTGGGTGCCGTGGTAATCGACTAACTCAGTGTGTCTTTTCTCTTGCGTTTAACTCCCGACCTCGGCTTACTGATAAAATTACTTCGGAGTGATTTTATTATAAAATCATTCTGTTTTACCCATAAGGAGGCTGATTGGGCTTAATCACTTCAGGTATCAGACGCAATGTATATAGTTCTATAAATAAACCAAAATATGTTTGTGTGTTTTTTCTTATTTTTGCGATACACTATTTAAAAAATGTGTCAGTGTCTCTTTAAAATGTTGCCATTTAGACGCAGCAGGACTCGAACCTAAGACCTTCGGATCATGAGTCTGTCGTTGTATCTAATGGACTACGCATAATACATGACAATAAAGTTGGTGTCATTGTATGGCGCTGTTGTGGGAACTACTTTCAAACAAACAGTTAACGGGTACTGCATTGTTTTTTACATTTAATTTATAAATTATTATGAAAAAAAAATAGAATCTGGAATAAGTTTGCAGTGATTCTTCTAGAAAAACCTCTCTGCATTGAAAATATTATGAATTCTTCTTGACTAATAAGTTTGAAGTAATCCAACAATGAAGGTGTCAATATTGTTCTAAACGCTAACAAGATGAGAGAATTTGAAGGACCGCCATGTTTGAAAACTAGAGCAACAATGGCGCAGTGGCTCATAGAATCAAACCATTGTTAATCGCTAACCACTTGCAGTGGCGTACTCAAGAGTCGTCAAAGCGGGGGCGCGGCGAAGAGTTAAAAATTGGGGCGTTATCGGCAAGCAGACTTATTCATTCTCAGAATTTGTTATTCAAGGCGGATTTATTATTGTACCAAAATAGCTCCTTGTGTACATATTCCCTGCTAACTAACCGAGTGCTAGTACATATTATGAGAACGAGTTTAACATGTTGGTTGACAACACGCAGTTTTTAACTCTACTTAGCGCCCGCTTTGACGATCACGGGTACGCCACTGACTTGGATATGTAGGCTATAGCCTTAAATTCCAAGATATTACAAACAGTCTCTTATAAGCTTGGAGTAATTATGCTACTAAAATACGAATAATTCATCTTTTGTTCATGAAAGCAGCAGTTCTGTAAACTCTATGCAGTGACCAATGCACAGTGTCAACAACCTTGTGTGACCCTTTGATAATCTCAGACCACATTTTTGCACTTCCTTGGATAAGCTCCTATTTGCAATAATACCGTGTATTTGAGACACCCACACATTTTAAGGATCAAGCTCACTTAATCTATTTTGGACTATACTTTTAAGCAATTTATGAAGCAGGTATCCCATGCATCTTACACCCTTCCGCGAAAATCAAATACAGATTGCAAGAGAAGAGAAGTAATAATGTACAAAATATGAAGAGAGGAACCCGATATAGATAGACGGCAAACAATACCATCATATTATTGTAAAACCCAATCTTTTGTTTTCCATTTAAGTATTATTTGGTTATTCAAGTCAAATTACATTTGACTATCATGGTACACGGAAATTACAAGGGACTCATACGTACCAATAAGGCCTTCTTGACGAGTACATGCCAGGAAGTTGGAACTGATCTCGCACGGCACTGCCTTAAAGTAACCTTCCGGTCCATACCTAAGCAATTACGTTTATTGTCATTTTTGGGTTCGTCTAGATGCCACTCTAAGTAAAGCAAAAAATAAGGAATACTCAGACTGTGTAGAGTACCAACCTAATTTAATAATAATAATACTAAATAGTTCTTATAAGGCGCAAAATCTTCAAGAGACTCAGCGCCGCCCATAAACAATAAAAACACGTACAAATCAAACAAAACAGCTATGAGCCATGAAAAGCTTGATGAAAAAGGTGAGTTTTAAGCTGACGTTTGAAGTCTTGGAGCTTGGGGATACTGCGAATGCTGTTGGAAGTGAATTCCAAACAGCTGACGCAGCGAAATGAAATGAGCGTTCACCAGCTGATTTTAAGTGACCCGTTGGATAAGTTTCAATAACTTTTCAGATGATGAACGGAGTGAACGTGATGGTTGGTAAGTGGAAAGCACAGATGACAAGTATAACCGGGCAAGGTAACCTTCGTAAATGTGAAGGCAAAAACGGCCAGTTGGAATTTTATGCGAAATTCCACGGGTAGCCAGTGAAGCTCAATAAGCAAAGGTGTAATATGGACATGTTTACGTTTCTTGAGAATTAGGCGAGCAGCACAATTTTGGATGCGTTGTAAACGTTGTAGCTGATCAGAGTTGACACCAGACAAAATGGAATTACAAAAATCAAGACGTGAGATGATGATCGAATTTACCAGATCGAGGTTTGCTTTTTTTCAGATGGTATGTAACTATGCCCCATCTGTCTTAAAATAAATAATGCGGAACGGCAGATGTCACTATATGTCAGACATGGATAGGATGATCAAGTCGAACATAACCGAATATTGACAAGAATTTTGAAAAAATTATGTTGCAGTCCAAAATCCGTATAGGGATTACTCTCACTCTGGTTAATACTAGAATCCGTACCAACGGTCATCACTTCCGTCTTGTCAGTATTAAGCATGAAAGCTTTTTGGCTGTCCATCCCACGCAAAATGGGCCAAATTTCGTCTACAGATGGTCTCATTATTCTTAGAAAGATTAAAAACATCAAAAGTGTGTCCCAGTGTCCCTTAATATACGACTAACATATTAAAATAACAAATACGAAACCACCCGATTTCTCTCCCTAACCATGTAAGTATTTGTTTATAAAATTTCAATAGTATCAATCCAATAAAAGACCGAATCGGATTTGTCCTAATGTCTCGCTTTTATCTGGGGGGGGGGCGGCGTGACTCATTATGGCTAGACTTAGTCAACTGGCAACAAACACGTAACATTTGCAGTACGATGGACCCCTATTTTTTGAATATTTGCAAAGTTTTCTAAAAAGATCGCAATATTTTGGAAGATTTTACATACAAATTTTGTTCACCCAGAAAAAACCTATTGGGGTGGGGGGGGCATTTTGGCTGTCTCTCATCCCAATACCCCTATTTGTTTGAGGCCTCTGTCACCGACTGCCCCCGGGTTTGGAAGCGCTAGCCTTACACCCATATCCATTCCATTTATGTGATCCCGTCCCCGGGTATACGGTCCGCGTAATTATTCCCTAGGATGGTGTTACAAACACATACGAAAACGATACACCATGCACAGTGTACACGTTTACAATCGTGAACACCGATTCAAATTGGCAACAGGGTAAGTTGAAATCGGCGGTGCCAATTCTGCTTACACCAATGCTTACAATAAATTGTGCAAAGAAAAATTTAATGCCATTAAAACCTAGGGGTGTCCAAACTCCCAAAACAAAACTGTCATAGCTATAGAACATTACTTTACCATTCAAATGGTGACATAATCTTTCTAGGACACCCCTCAGGAATTTTGTAAAAAATGGTTAAGTTGCAGCAATTTCGCATTTTGCATTGCGATGATCAACCCGTGAGGCTTTGGGTAGTCTGGCAAGTCGAAAATACAAAACGACATCATTTTTATTAGGCTCCTCAACTTGGAGCACGCTGCGTGTTACTTTATCCTCATGTTTAAGTTAATAAACCGACCCATTTAACGGATCTTTTTCTCGTCTTTTTCTCTCGCCACACAAGGAAAAACGCTTACTCCAATATCCTTATAGTCTTGTCACTTTTCCAGAACCACGTTGTTTCAATTTTTTCCATCCGCATATCCACGTCCCTCGTTTTCTGTCACATGCATCCCAGAAACATAGTATCAGTCCTCAGTGAATGGCTAACCTGAAATTATAACATAAAGGAATCCGACAAAATACTTTAGCTGCAAAACCTTTTTCCTATCTGGACTTATTTTTTTAATCGAAAAACGAAACGAGCTCTTGGAAAAGTTACATACGAAACGTCGTCTTCAATCGTCATCATCGTTGTCGTGTCGTCGTCGTCACAGTCGCCATCATCATCAGCAGCAGCAGCAGCCTTCGCATCCTCCTCCTCATCATCCTCATCGTCGTCGTCGTCATCGTCGTCGTACGCCGCCATCAAGGGGTGCAGAAGAACAAGGAGCAACGCTTGTTTTAGATTTATGAGATACCATGCGCCAGGTGCGTCCTGTTAATTTCCTGGATCAGGAATAGGACAACCTTGTGGTTCTGGGGCGGTGGGAGCCCGGTCAGGGGAACGTTGTCCCGATCCAAGGGTAAAATGGTCCAAAAAAGTCTGATTTCGCATTTTTCATCAACATTTCTCGAATTTACCTCATTTTTCTCAAGGAGGAACTCTTTCCCCTATGGCTAGCATACTTTGCATCGATGCGAACAAAAATCAAGTCTCGCGTCAAAAACACGTATCGCGTTTATGTCATGTGGAAGTTAGATAAATGGTTAGGGAAATGATTACCCCAATGGGTTTATTTGAGAAATCTTAAACCCTTTCTTCCTCTTGATCTCGGTGAATTAGTTTGATATTATGCGCCAACTACTGTCACTTGAGAAAGAAATCCTGGTTTTTCGTTTCAATTACAACTAAGCTTCCTCCATACATATTTGGCAGTTTTCATTGCAGAATAGAATGCCATCAAATGACGAACATGTGACATTTAATCTTCCACGGTCGTAATTGGGAAGGCAATCAACTAGGTTAACAAAAGGGTAAAATATTATTTTAATTTTGTATCAATACCAACGATAAATTGATTGATACTCTACAATTAATTAATTTCTTTATAATTAACTGAGCTAAAATTATGATTTTTTCTCCTGGTATTCAACTACAACAAAACTTTCAAAATTTCTAATTCAAATCTTTGTGGAAATAACACATATTTAACACATCGGATGTGGTTTTGAATTTTGTTCAATTCAATTAAAACTAGTTAAATACTAGGATCTAATCTTAAGAGAGGTCAATTCAAGGATGAAACTCTTTGCCCCCTTAAAAAAACAATTGTCTAGAAAACCTGAATAGATTCATAATGTTCCACCCATAACCTTTATCCTTTTCCCAAAAAAAGCCATGGGGCCCTCCTCTCATTAATAAATACTGTTATTGCTCCTGATTTATTTTTATTCACTAATCACATGTATTCTGTAACTTTAATGGATCAAGTATTTTGCTTACTTAACTGAAAAAGGGGATACGAAAGGGATAACCTATGTATAATTAGATATTAGATCAAGGATCTCTCCAGTGGTTTTAATTACATAAAGTCATTCAATATGTTAGTCCTGTCCCCGATACGATAAAATGATAGTATTTCTTAATGGTGATGTAGTTAGGCTACTTTCATGTAATGATGTCGGAATAAGTATACAAAACATGTGTCAAAAAAAAAACTCACAACTCACATTTGTGGTTAACTTTAAATTCTCACATACATTTAATTCTCTTCAGGGCAACGAACTTGGACCATCTTGTGAGCAATGCTATTAAACTACAATGGGAAATAATTGATGTCCTCCTGTTTCCTGAGGGAGGCAATACACCTCGTGAACGAAGCATCAATAACTGTGAAAATAATCTGATAGCTTGTATAAAAAGTAACATCCGCGCGAAGAAACACTTCTAGGGGACCCTTGTACAAATGCTGAAAGCAAATAGTTTATCTATTGATATTTTACATACCATTAGTTGGCGTATCTTCACAGGCAATCAGCATTTGTTCTTCTGTATCGCCTCTCCTTACAATCCACCTCCATTTGATTTCAAGTAGCATAAATCTGTACTGGGATCGTAATCACCGGGCTCACCTTCGTCCCAATCTTACAAGTTTTGGGGTAAAGCAATAGATCATGACAAATGTTAAACAGCGACATTTATATTACGGATGTTTACGAACACGCTCGAAAGAAACGAGATAGTAATATCTGAACACAGAGAATTCATGGTTTTAACCTCAAAAAGCAGATTTGGACGTTTCGCAGGGAAAACCTGCTGTATGCGTACCAGTAAGGGGGTAAGTTCTCATCAAATCAGTTCGTTCATTTACTTACTATGGGCAGTAAATTTTCAATGTTCAATTATTTGCAATATAGCTCCTACTCCTTTTTTTCAACCAGGTTTTTTTTTAAAACAGGATTTTTTAAAGTGTGACAGTCTTCGTTTACGCTAACGATATCTGGGCAGCACCTGGCATGAAGAATGAGTACCAAAGAACCCGAGATTAATTGTATGTCAAGTACATACAGAGTTCTGAAGTAAGCTAATATATTGGAATTTGGATCGCGGACTGGAAAAGGAAACACAGGCCAGATTACTAGTGTAGCGGTGGCTTGGCAAAACGTCTGCACGAAAGTTCTGGGGATAAAGCGCATGTCCGTGAAGTTAAAGGGCCTCATTTTATTTATATCCACCGTGTGAGACCAGCCTGACACCTGGTGAGGAAGCCTTACTAGTTTAAGAAACCCCAAACAAGAGAATCGGAAACAGCGGAGATGAAATATCTGGGTCTTATAAAGAGGTCTCGTTTGCTATGAGAAATTAAATATCAATAAAATGGTAACGTGATAGAACGAGAGGGAGAGGTGTCCGAGCGTTCAAGGCGCTGACCGTCGGCCGAGTATAAGATCGATCGAGCGGCCGGGTTCGATCCCCGCAAGAGTCGGGTTCTGTGTCATACCTCAAATAGTTTCCTGTAAGGTCTGAAATTGCATAATTGCACAGCATGTGATTATGGAATGTCTCCTCGCTCCCACCCATTGCGTAAAATGTGCAGGTGTAATGCCATGGGTGCCCCGCCCCTCACGGTTCGGAGAGTCATGTAAAGCTGTTTGTCCCGTTCTGTGTGTCCAGGAGTCAGTCCTGAACACGTAAAAAGTTGCAGACCTCACCGAAAAGAGTAGGGGGTCGCGCTCCCTGGTCTGTTAGCCCCCTGGGGGGGGGGCCCCCCCACCTCATCACTCAGGTACCACCAGTCCCTCTCCACCCGCACAGGCCCACGTGAAAGTGTAGGCCGAATCCAGCATGGAAACATGTTGAGGCCTTAGTCCAGCGTGGACTGACAAAAAGGCTGATATTGATGATAGAAATCAGGGGAAGTGCAAGGTTCCAGTCTTTTGATGACAGGATCAGAGGATGGTGACCAGAATCTAGTGGATGGGTAATGGGAACGAAGGTAGACTGGAGCAAAAAGGCGGCGAAGGTCCAAAGAGTGATAAGGACAATCTGATGTGGTTCATGACAGGAATCTGGCGAAGCTATAACGAGCGTCCGACCCGAAAGAGATAAAGGTGTAAAAAAAGAAGACAATAATTACAATATTTTTCGTTGTATAAAAAAACAAAAAGCCCTGATGAAGTTTCAGCATCCCTGAATGTTAGATTAAAATTGTGGTAAAAAACATGAAATGCATTACTATCAGGAATTTTCCCCCATAAAATATGTACTGGACAAGCGCACAATTCAATGATTTCACAGTGAAAAATAACAAAATAGCAACAAAAACATAACTACACCCGGTCTGCTACACTCTGATAAGGACGACACACAAATTTCTCACACTTGTCCATACATTTTTACTGTGTTCTAATTTCTGGGTGTTACAGGTGCGGTATTCACAAAATTTGAATTTATTGGAGACGAAACCAAATCTGTGCATGGAAAATAAGGGAACACATGTTACCTAGGTCAACGATTTAGATGAGAGAAAAATCTCATTCGTTGGGGACGTGGCCATAGGGAATTCACACCAGTTAAATCCACAACTGTGGAACATACTTCCTTTATCCATCAGGGAAGCTGGTTCTCTTAAGGCTTTCAAAAAGCTGATAAAAACACAATCTGTTTTCTCATGAAGTTTAATTTTTTCCCTCTCTATTGTATCATTGGTGTTCCTGGCCAATTGGCAGTAGTTAGTAGTTGGTAATGGCGTTTAGACGCATTTTTCGAATAGGCGGTAAAATCGTATATGATTGTATATATGTAGGGGTAGCAGACGACGTCAGTGCCGAGACAGAGTTGGCGTCCGAAATGTGGCACTTTTCACTAAATGAGGAGTCAAAAATTTTGATAAATTGTGTCTTTAAATGAAATTTGAAATTAATCACAATGTTTGGACTAGAAGAAAAAAACATTTGGGTGGTAAAGATTTTGTTTGCGCCATTTTTGTATAATTTCTGAGGTTTGGGGGAACTGTGCATTTTCTGATTTCTAGTAAACTCTCCATGAATAGGTGTGGGCCGTGTGAAAAAATGCAAATCTTCGATGCTCTATATCTCCAAAATATCAGCCTTCATCATTTGACTTTTTCATTTTTGTGAAGCGGTATGGTCCTCATCTTCCCAAAAAATCCAGTTTTGAAATAACCAGTCGCTTTATCCCTTTACCTGGACCCGTGCTAGGCAAATTCATGGGCCCACACACCAGGGACTTTAGGGATAACGATTGCCAATTACTGACCTCCCGCCGGCACACATGTTTGGGCAGAGGAGCTGATATCGGGTTGCAGTTTCATTGAAAAACGGCCTCGAGGCGAGACAATCTGGCTAGAAAATCTAGGGCAGACTCCAGTCAGAATTGCTATGTCTCGCTAGCTTTGAGTAATGGTTCAACTTGACTGCGCTAAAACAAGGAACCACTTTAGTGAATCTGGGTCAGAAGTGACCCAAAGTCCAGGCAAAGTTAAAGCCGAGAAATTGACGTTTGTGAGAGGGTTCATTTTACACAAGTCCGTGGGAGAGTTATTTACTGGTGTGATTCCATAGATCACGTACTAAATGACCCATTAATGTTGAGGCTCAGGAAGATTTTGAAAATAAAAACCTTGAAACTTTGAAAGCGTCTTTTTAGCTATACAAATTCACATTCAAATGTACTGCATACTCCAGCTCAATACATTATACAAACAAATAATATTTACGACGAACTTTTTAAAATTATTTCTAAGACACAAAACAAACAGAAACATTGAGACGAAAAAAATCAACGGTGCTCTTCTATTATACTTACTCCAATAGCCAACTGCATCACCATCCTTCCAATATTTCAGATATTGACTCCTTCCAGCACACGACCAAATTCCTTTGTTGTTTCCGTTGTCGGCGCATCCTAACATAACATACTCACTCTCAGAAGCTTGCAATTTCTCAGTTAAGTATGTGTTTTGTAGTTCTGAATCAACAACAAAGACATTCTTTCCTTGAATTATACATATCTCTTCCACCCTGCTTGGAGTCGCAACGTAATCCGAAATGAACACTACACACTTATATCCCACTGCTCCATTACAATCGGGCCCTGTACTGTGTACAGACCTTATACAAATAGTTTCTCGTATTACTATGAAAAATGTTAATAACATTAGATGTTCTTTATGCCTGAAGTTTCCCAGTGCAATTTCTGTCCAAGGGGCTTAGCCAGTAAAAACATGTTGAGCGTCCGGGATTTTGAGAATAAACGGAGAGGACCACTTTTTAATGTACGTGTCCGGCACTGTCTGAAAAAGGGTGAGTCTTTTTTATTTTTCTCCCAAAATAGGGTTCCTAGACGACTTGGGACATCTAGGGGCTTCCACCTCACTCTCACTCAGCGAACTGACATATATTTAGCATACATTGCAATGCCCGCACTTTTGTAATATTTCTACTTCTATATTCACCCCTCTAAGATTCAAAATCTATACAGCAGTATTTCGTGTACATTAGCAAACCTATAGAAGTAATGTTAACCTCTGAAGCATTCTTTTACAAAAGTTATGACTGGAATGTTAAAAATAAAACGTTGAAACGGCTTCAAAAAGAAAGCGAGATACACAATATCTATTTGCAACTCTTTTAATCAACCTATATTTATGGGGCTGTCTTAGGAACCTCAACACAAACCATACAGTTGCACATGTTTCACTTATTAACGATTAACATACTCCTTTAACAGCTACAAGTGGTAGCACAATCATAACTGTCAAAATACAGTTTGAAGTTAATGGAAGCACATGAGAAATGGTTAGGTATTGATCTGAAATAATTGGCTTATGACATCCCTGACGTCACGTCAAATATCTTTACCATTTTATAGTGTATTTCGCGAAATACCTTTGACGAGAGCAAACGGAATGATGATTGACGTACATGAATCTACTAATTAAAGAAAACCTACCGGGTGTCGACACCGGTTCTTGAACACAGGGTATGATCATGTTTCGTTTGTCTTCACATGGCTTCGTTACCCACGAACCTGGCGTACAGAAAAAGAACGCTCAGATCGCTTCATATCCGGCTGACCATGCGCCCAACTGGGTCCAAAAGGAATTTCAAACATACAGGTAAACAGGTTTTTTTTTTTTTTTGCTTCAGTCTGACACATACACGATATACCAGTAAGGACCATCAGTGGCATTACTTGCAGTGTTTATTTACGGAATCCCTGATATGACCTCACTAAATTTCAAATCAAGACGATTACCGTCATCTTAAAATTACAGTTCGACTGCGCGCGCATACCGGGCTTTTCAAGCAACATCACCAGCTAAGTTTCTGGTATTTATATACGCTCTGAACCATATGTTTTTTAGCTTCTCGGGCCTGGTACAAGTGTTCCCGGATAAAATGAGCACATCATGATATGCATTATGGGGGTTGAACACCTGTAACCCATATGGCCCACAGAGTCAAAACCGACGAACTTCTAGCAAAACCTCTAACAATGATGACACCACCGGCGACCCAACCGTACTAAAATAAAATCATACGGTGAAATTGATATTGAAACAAAATATATTGCGAGTTTGTTTAATACGCTCATTCTTGGGTATTAAAATGTCAAGATTGCAGAACTCTGCTATAAGATCAACTTGAATCATGACTTTTGCAGCCGCTTTTGCATTATATCGACCTACGGAGAAAGCCGATTTAATAATTGATTTTATAACAAAATATATATTAGTTTTTAAAAAGACGTATTAGCAATATGTATGGGATGTATTGGGCCGCTTCTGTGTATATAATTAAAATTGCTAATGAAAACCGCCCGAAAAAATATCGTTTCCTCGGACCCACGAGTACACCGCTCACCAAAGTTCGAACCTCACGTATAATCTAAATGGCTGCAATGTTATTGGAACACATGGACCTTCCCGACTTGCATAGTCGAATGGCACACTTCAATGTGTGTTCTTAAAACACATAATATTATTTTTGATCAATTTGGATGAATGTTTGTCACGCGATAATGGGCGTGAGTGCGCATGCGCGAGGGTGAACTGTTTTGTTTTTTTGAGTTCTCCGAGATCGTATATTTTCCATCCAATACATCTCGGAAAAAAAAAAAGAAAAAAATAAGATTGTCCTCTGTTGGTGTTTCACTTTTCTCATTGCAAAGTGATCGTTTATTCCTGAAGAACATTTATAACCCCATTTGGGGGTTTTAATCGATTCGCTGTTCTCCCCAATCTAAGCGTCGACTTCTTCTGGATGTTCAGTAACTTTTTCACCAAGATGGCGAACGTGCTACTTATTGGCCTGCTAACATCTGGGTAGCGTAGCGGCTGGTTAGTGAGTAAACAGGTAGAGCTTGAGTGCAGCTGACCGGGCAGCTGACTATAAAGTCATGAAGTTTACTATAACCACAGCAACTCTGTATTTATTGTTAAAACTGATCCTTATGAGAACTAATTCTTGTGATTATAATATTGTGTCCTATCATCATGGCAGTAGTCTCACCCACTCACACATGTCACATGACCCAAGATATAACTTCCATCAGGGCTCATGCAATGTATAGATATCTACATACAACAACCTCAGATACTATTACTGGTACTCGCCTTGAATCGTTCATGCAATTCCCAAACATTAAGTCATGGCATCGATTCAATTCAATAAAGTGCAGTTTCCATGATTTTTGGCCAAGCGACAACCCTTCGTACAGCACACACAACTTACTCACTTACTGGTATTATAAAAGATTCACCACATTACATCAACAGTAACACGAAACTTGTTGCCTCATATTTGCATGTTCTATTGATGATTATCGCACACGATGTTGAGGTCAACCCCTTTCCATATAAACCTAAATTTCCTTGCCAGGTCGCGCTCTGGTCCGTTATATTGGGGCCAAAAGGGAGTCATGTGTGATTGTTGCTCGACGTGGTACCATACAGATTTGTAGGGAATGTCCCCCTTCCTATGAAAACCTGGACCAGACTAAGGTCATATGGATTTGTGATGCCTGTGGAGAACCCAACTACTCTGCCGTCATTTGTTTCTCTCCTCATGCTTGAAATTCAATAGTTTCGGCACTTTGGGATCTCGAGCGAGATGAGGTCAGATATTGTTGGCCCTCCTAGGGCTACCTCATCACCATTGACAAGACCAATAATCTCATTTTGCTAACTCCAAACCTAAACGGATCACTTCAGACTTCCCTAGTGATAAATTGTCAAAGTGCTGAGAGGCCCCAGCGCGAAGCATTACACGCAGTATGATAATCCACACCGCATAGTGGTATTAGTCACGGGTCTTGGATTAAAATAGTACCATCCAATTACCAAGCATGACAGTATTCCTTCGATTCTCACAGCTTTTGGAAAGATCGAAACTCAAACGATGGTAAGGAGGCGTGTTTTTGTACTAATCAGAAATGACATCATCGGGACCCCAGGTTTTGAATTAGACACATCCTGTGAAATATTGGTCCCGTCATACCACTGATGGGTTGCCAGACTGCTGATTGGCGCAATTCTATAGATTACCAAACACAACCCGGAAAAAAACCTCAATTATAGGAAACCTCAACAATCTCTTTCCCGTATAACTTCAATTAATGGGACAACTGTGCTTAGGGGCGATTTTAATCTTGGAGATATCAATTGGTCGACTACCCCTAACTCACTCGATCCAGTGCGCGAGAATTCGCTGATCAGACAGTTTTGATCTTGAGATTAGCTGCCCAGTTGAACCTTGAGCAAATGAGTCACCAGAACCAACTGAGGGGAACAAACTTTGACTTATTCTTAACATCCAACCTACCCTTGTGGAAAGAGTATCGTCACTTCCAGGTATCAGTGATCATTGTGCCATCCCATAGATTGACGTCGCGCTATCACCAAGATTCATTAGGCCACCTAGGAAAATCATAAAACCAGAAAGCCAACAACAACTTTTGAAAAAAAAGAAACGTATCAACTTGAGCTTTGAGTTTTCAACCGAACTAAATGATTCTACCGTGGAAGAGGACTGGACCCTATTTTAATGAAGTACTTTTCCGGCTATGGACCAGCATATTCCCTTTAGATTTACTACAATCGGAAAAACACTCCTTGGATATCCAGCAATAACTAAACGAACAACTGATAATGGAAACAGAGAATATTCAATAGAGCTAGAACAACTGTAGCGATGCGGACATCAAAAGTTCAGAACATCAAGGAAATCCAGAAAGAGAAAAAATTGCCTTTGGAGATGGGTTAGATCATCGTGTATGGAATCCGTCCAAACAGTTTGGTTTCGTCAAGAAACTACGTAGAGATAGCATGGGCATATCTTGCCCTGAAAATGGCAGCCAGTTGATTCCTGACGTACTGTGCAAGGCAGAGATTCTCAGTCATCATTTGAATCGGTGTTTACTGTTTTTTATTAATAAAACCATATGGTAACATACCTTCCAGCCAAGTCTATCCTCCAATGCCGATTTTCGAAATCTCTATTGAAGGGTCTTCAAGTTGTTAAAGGAGATGGATGAAAATAACGCTCCGGGGCCAGATGGAATTCCGTCAAAAATGCTTAAATCCTTTCCTGATATATCGCGCCACTTACCACATATTTTAACAAATCCCTCCGAACCGGTCAGCTACCCTTGGATTGCTTCTCAGCTAACATATCGCCGATCTTCAAAAAGGGGGATAGAACCACCGCCTCTAACTAAGACCCGTGTCTTTGACTCCCATTTTGGCCTAGCTTTTCGAATACACATATAACTGCACTCCAACATCGTGATGCCACTTTTCAAACATATATCTTAACTATCAGACAGCATTGGGTTTTCGCGCACAACACGTCTTGCGCGCCCATCTTATTTTGACTAAAATCACTGCCCTTGCTAAGTCCATCTACTCTAAAACCCAGTCTATATGATATCATGGACCTTTAATCAGGATACTGTCCCCGCACAATAGATTCCTCCACAAACTACTAAACTATGGTGTTACTGACAGGACCTCACACTTGCTATCAACTTTTCGACAATAGGCGTCCGACCGAGAGTTGTTGTGGATGGTGATCACTCCCTGTGGGTGCACGTGAATCTGGCGTCCCACCAGGCACATTTCGGCCCACTTCTTTTTTTGGCATTTTAAGACCTCCCAAATAAGATCACGTCGGAGGTTCAGCCTGTTCGCCGACGACTGTGTCATGTACCCGCCCATACGCAGCAGCTCTGATGTCGACGCTTTGCAGACCTTGACCTTAACACACTTTCTCTTGGCAAGATACCTGGCAAATGAATTTATGCCAAAAAATGCTCGTTCTCAAAGCTGTCTCTCACTCTAAAACACAAAAAAACCACTCATCATCAAAATTAGATCACTCAATATTACACGAAACAGATTCTTCATGATATTTAGAGTGTCACCAATTTCTAAAGACCTAAACAGTGGATTGCCACAAAAGTCAAACTGTTTTTCTAAAGCCAAACGTGTTCTGGGTCTGTGTGCAGAATTTAGCATCCCTGCAGCCCAAAACTCAAAAGCTACTGACTTATAGAAACACTTGTGCGCCCACCATTAGAGTATGCAGCTCAGTATGGGATCCTCATAATCAAGGACTCACAGCAGAGTTTTGAAGCTGTCCCAAGGTCGTGCAGCCAGATTTCATTCCGGAGACTATGATCGTTTCAAGCAGCGTCCCCACCAAAAATGTTAGAGCAATTGAAAGTTGACGAAAAGACCCCATCTTCAGTTGCGTAGACAGGCCAATCGCCTTACCACCCTTCATAAGATTGTCAATGTCAGCTGGCACATTCCAGCCCAAACGATAATACACTAAAACACCACCATGTCGAACTCGCCCCCACTCCCGCAATAACAGCAAAGCTTTTATCCGCCCACACGCAACAAAAAAACTGTTATAGAGACTCATTTTTTCCATATACTATCAATGAATGGAATTGTTGCCAGAGTCTGTCATCGGCTACAACTACAGAAAAACATTAAATATACAATTCAGCCAAAGTATAACTGAACAACAAATAGAGAACAATGACCGCTAAGAATATTTCATCTTCCAGCATTGCGCACTCCTAACCCTCCGCGTTTGGTTTCGTCACTAGCGTTGCGGAGTCACCTGTCCAAAGTCAAGCATATGCTGTGATAGCTAGAAATTACTGATTATTACATTAGCATCAGCTTGTTAATTAATACCTTTGTAAGCTCATTATTTCATAGACTAATTAACGAAATTCATATTTCAAAGGTGCCTCTAGAATTATTTTAATCAGACAAGCTGCACTGTATCTTGAGAGTCTAGGACTACTCCACATGCAATAAATCTTGGTTAATTGATTTTCACAAGCCGTCTTCCGTTATGTTTAGCAGTGTTCAGGATAAATAATCATTCCCATATTTGAAATCCCTGTCTGGTCTACAATAACTTACTTATACTTCGCAGCCCTATTTACACAATTGATAGTTCCTCTTTATCGCCCTTTCTTTATGAAAGGAAGTCTTAATACCCCGTCAACAACGAGATGTGGGTGGTGCCAAGCCTGTTTTATCCGTTGATTCAATACACTCATAACGGTTCAAGATCATTAACCAGCAGTCTCTAGATTTTTTCTGCAACTTCCGCTCATATTGGCTTGTATTTCTTGCTTTCCTTGAACATTCGAATCTTTATAAATGCACGTTCGGGTTTTTGCTAGGCCTACTTATTGAGTATTATGACGTAACATTGTACCTCTTTCCATAAGCTATCACACATGTTGATTTTAGAGGAGAATACAGTACGAATATTTTTCTGCAAACTGATGTTGAAAATAGGTCAACCCCAAGCGAATTAACGGGTAAGCGCGTCGCTATCTCGCCCAAAAATCTCGTGGATTATGTACGCTATACGCCTGAGAATTGAGGCTATATCAGATACATCATTCTGTTAAAGCGGGCACTGGCACATTTTCACAAAATATGAAATTTTTCAATTTGCTCCTCAAATTATGTCTAGGCCATTGGAAGAACAGAGAATTTTTACCCATAAAAATACTTCCCCCAAACAGATAGGGAAATGATCTGAGGATAAAGACGCCACGAATTTGGAGGCCAACTTTTTCATTTTCCTATAATTAATGCACCAATGTGTAGAATTTTTACTTAAATTTTTTACTCGTACTTACTAATATTAAAACCCCAAAGGTTTTAACGTCAAACAAGTGTGCATAGGCGGTGAGAAACATGCATACGGGGTGCGTGTTCTTGTGTTAAAAGCCATTTTTCGGGCTCGTCTCTGAATTAACGGTGCCGGCGACCGTGTAAATTATAAAATGTTCTGTTTACCATAAGGAATCCCCCCGCTGATTTGGTCTTATCACATTCGGGTGAAGGCTTGTATATAAAGCCTTACAACCATGCAAAATTCGATTTTGAAAACATTCTTGAGGGCGCACTATTTTTCAAATGTGCCAGTGCTCTTTAAAACCAAAACTGAATTGCCCAAATCGTGCAATTACAAAGGCAACAACTTGCAAAAACCTAAGCTAACGTGTTTTATTATGTTTTATACACTTAATCACCTGGAAACGTTTATATATACCAAGAGCAGCTTTTGCTGCTGAAATGTTGGAGTTAATTTGAGTGCAAAAAAGTTCAATGGTCCCAGATAAGACAGTCAAGATGGCTGTCATGGTGTCAAAGACCACAGTTTACTTGGATCAGCAAGGTTTCATTTTTCATCTACAACGAACCCGGGAATCAAAGTTAAACCATTCGAGGTTTTGTATTCAACTTGCAAAACACGCGCAATTTATTTTGTAAGAAGTTTTAATTCCACCCACTGTTACAAATGTTTCTTTAAAAACGTCGTTTTGACTGTCACTGGGACTCGAAACGTGCAAAACGGTAAAAAGGGACTCGAAACCAAAAGTCGTAACTGTTGGGAGTCCCAGCTCAGTCCAAACGCCGTTATTTTAAGGCACTTTTAACAGTGGAATTAAAAAACTTTAGTTCTTCACTGCAATTTATGGACGTTGAGTATAATGTATATTTGTGCAAATAAATAGCCAATTAAGGGATGTTAAACAACAATCTTTGAGCAGTTTCATTAGGGCATGTACTGAAACATTGATATTGAGTGATTTTCAGTAACTGACCCTTTCATGATTGCACAATGGTAATTTTCATTTTGAATATTTTACTTATAATATATGTTACACAAAGACCGTTTTATTAAAACTGATATGTTTTTTTGTCAAAGAAAAGAATACCACTGAATTTGCAATTTGTGAATGTCTTTGTTATAATGAGATATGGTATCGTCGGTGTAGTCTTTCCGCATCGTATGGCTAGAAGTGCCACTAACATATTTTTGGGTCATCTACGCCAAATTGACAATTTTTCTGAACCCAAAGTCGAAGACCCAACTAAAAAAAATCTTCTAATAAGCTGTTCATTATGTAAACAACCAAGCATGAACATTCGAAAAAAAAAAAAAGCAAATAACGGAAAACCTTTGACAAAAATATTTTTCTGAATGTATGGTTTTTATTGACTCGCCCTGAACGCAGAAATACGTGAACCCAGACTGACTCTCTAGTTTACAACTTACTCCAATAGCCGGCGTTAGTCGATGTGTTGACGCGTACGCACTCTCAGGAATCCTGTCCGTGGCACTTCCATCTCCACCTTTACCCTTATCACGGCATCCTAAAGTCAACAATTCTTCGTCTCCAGCGAAAACTTTTCCGTGAAAAAGTTATTTGGTTCCATGCGTTTGACCAGGTTTTCCTCCGCCCGAATCCTTACAGTCGTGTTTGGCGTTGATAGGATCCTCCAGTTTATCATTCATATGCAAGCATTTATCTTCCCAAGGTTCCCAAGATAATGGGCAGTACTCTTTCCACTGAAAATAAAACTGAAACAACGAAATCATTCTCTGGAACCACGCATTTACTATTTTATTGTTGATAGAGGGTTGACTTTTCCCATATGTTTTACTCCCTACCACTTTTAGAATTTATTGACCCAGACAACGGAGGTTCAACGCCGTTCAATGCGGCAACGGCCAAAACAAAATCTTGACGAAAGTTCTGAATTTTGATCATTTATCAAGCAATATCAATAACCACGGAGTTGGACAACCAAGTCTAATGCAAGGGTTACTTTTGAAATTTTGTATGTATGAATAACGGACGGAGACGAGGATAGAGTGGTTAGGGTGCAAATTTCCCGGGTCGAATCCCTGTGGGGACCCTTAGGGGGATTTATTCGGATATTTAAACTCGGATTTGATCTTCTATACCAGCTTTATTGATTAAAGTCAGAAGGCGCTCTCCGTCATGGTTCACTTGGAACTTGAAAATGGATCTGAAGCATCCCGTCCTTCGGAGGGGCCGTTTGCCCGTGGTACCGGTTACAGAGAGTCACAACTTACATGTACATTGCAGCTGTTTCGAATTAGAGTAGGTTGAAACCCCTGACTGTTCCCAATCACCCCAGCCTCAAAGTGGGCCATGTTATATAGGTCCGTATCCTGGATCACGCGGCCCGATCAGCTTTACACACTCAACTAACCGACACTTGAAGTCTTACCAATGACTTACACGACGAACGGACGATGACGATGTCGTATAATGGCCATGGTGGTGACCCTATCCAGGATATGATCAACGGTCCACATCAAAGTCCCCCCCCCCCCCCCCCCCCCCCCCCCCCCCCCCCCCCCACCCCCCCCCCCCCCCCTCAAATCGGTTTGCTGTTTCCTATTTTGGCTTCATTAAGGTGAGTTGACAATGACTGAGGGCTTTGTTGTTGAAATTACCAACGATAACAACGGTGCACTCGATACAAAAGCTTATTGTGAACATCGGATTACCATCATCTGGTTAGCTTATCGATGTTATCTGTCGATTCGATTCAGCGAAAGGATTGATTGCATGTTATGGAAATTCGTTTTGCACTATTTAAAATAGGACAATCGAAACATTTTGCTCTTTCCTTTGTGTTGAAATTCAAAATCATGAAGAACTGGTGACTGTCATACAACCAAAAGCTATTGGGATTGTCAAGATTAAGTCATCTGCTTGTTTGCTAAATATTAACTAACGATTGTCGGATGCCAAACCTTGATTCCAAGGTACCGGACAACATCCCCTTTCTAATTCTAACAGACAATACAATCATTAAAAAAAAAAAAAAAACACTTTATAAAACAACCTTTAGGATTTGTCTTTAAAACTTTGTAAATATTGAAAAATTTACTATACTATAAATAAAAAACGCAAGAATAAACTAAATATAGCATCAAAATAAAAATCTATCTGGGGAATCCCGTTTTTTAATTAAATTTAAAGTTTATATAAGGCGAAGTCAAAATTCGAGCGCTTGTGAAAGAGCTGTATAAGGCTAAAAAGAAAGGAAGGGGACCACAATCCAAAAGTCATGCTTAGGTTTTTTTGAGGTTACACCTACCTGCCAGAATCACTGACAAAGACTAAGCACAAAAACAAACCTTGATTTTTTGGTAGTTTTTTATGATAATACAACAAAAAAAAAAAAAAAACCACAATAATTTCAGAGGTTGTGGTGGCTAATTAAATTTTGTTGCGGTCCACCATCGAAATCCCAAGATGTTGCGGCCAAAATGGCCGGCCGTTTGTCTACGAACAAGTATTTTGAGGAGTATGTCCTATGTTGGCCTCCAATCAACCTTGTTCTTGGGTCATATTGAAGATAAAAATAATTTAATAAAATTACCTAAACACAATGATGATATCCAACTTTTTGGTGGGTTTTAAAAAATTGTTTCTCTACAACACAACACAAAAAAACCGTTTTTGGGGCGCAAAAAGTCATAAATTTTGCTAGTTTTTTTTTCAAAAAAATGATGGCGGACTTGAAATACATTCTCTCCAACCATATATCAAAATTTGTTCTCATAATTGGATCAAAGATTCTGTCACAGGAATTTGGCCCCTATATAATATGCATTTTGGGTATGTGAAAAGCACAGGATCATGCCAGTTTAACTTAGAAAAGTTATAAGGTGTCCCTAAGAACGAATGGGGAACTAATCCCACAAAAAAAAAAAAAAACGAAAACGGCGGCCATTTTTTTTGTGCACATATTTCTTTCTCTAAACACATGTACAAATGTAATGTATAGAATACCATATAAAATGCCTATATATGGAACAGTTTTTTTTGATCACCAACTATAATAAATGTTTGATTTTTCAGTTGCTGTGGCAATGGCCTTCTCTCCCTGATTCAATTTTTTTTTGCTGTAAAACATCTGAATCCCAAGAATGGCAGAAGCCAAATGGCCGCTGTTTTGACAACAAGTAATTAACTTTTTTACGTATAATATTTTGAAGAAAACTCCATCAATCAATGTGGTTATGTCATTTTAACAAACAAGCACATCAAACCTTTCTACTTCATGTTTTCACTTTAAAACTTTTTGTCCCTTGCGGCCCCACATAGGTTGAAGTGCAAATCGGCATTGCAGCGAAGACAACATGTCATCATCCCCCAATCCCGGTGTTGTGGTGGGGTGGACTCCTCCAATCTTGGAAGTTGCAACGTATGTAAGGCTGGTATACAGGACCCCCCTTTTTTCAGCATATTTTAAAACTTGCAAATTAAACTTTTAAAAAAAGAAAAAACCTAAAAAATTAAAAAAACCCTATTATTTTTTGTAAATTGTTCTCAACTTTGTCACCCTAAGACCCTTACTTTAGGGAGGGGGGGGGGGGGATTTTGAAGATGTTTTTCAAAAACCCCAACGACTTATTTTTTTTAAAAAAAATAAAAAAAATAAAAAATTTTTTTGCAAAAAATTCCCCCCCACCCCCCTCCCCTCACACACCAAATACCCGGTTTTTTTGGAAAAATGTAAAAAATTAAAAAAAAAAAAAAAAAAAAAAACCCTTATTTTATTTAAAAAGCGTCATTTGTATGTTTGCTGGTCCGCCTAAGGAGACCGCTTATTTTTTTTTGCTGAGTCCGTGTTACCGATGGTGGCCCCTGGGATTTGGAAAGCACGAGTCTTACACTCCCAGAGGGGGATATCAATTGTCATATGTCAGGAATCGCCAACCCCCCCCACCGCCACCCGGATTCCAAAACAACTGATGGTGCTGGCAGTATATCTATCCAATCAAATTGTTGAATTTCACTTGGATCTGCTACAATTCCATCCATGGCCGTGGTGAGAGGCATGGAATCTAGGTTCCTTGTGCTTCGGGAGACTGATAAAACCGTGCCTATTATGATGTACGCTCACGCTTGGTAGTTGGCCCTCAGTACTTTTTTAAACGTAGGTACTTCTGCAAATGAAGAAGTTTAGTCTGGATCTCCACAGAATGTAAATAATTATTTTAATTCTTTGGACTGATCAAAATCTTCCCAAGAACTAAACAAACGGCGGTGGAACCGAAGTTCATCATTGACCCTGTAAGTAGAGGCCATACGCAGGCTTCAGTAGAATGGGTGGTATAATTCTCCAGTAAGCCACAATACAATACATATAAGCGGCCCATCACAATTGGCTTGATGTCTCCAAGTTTTGTTCTCCATGGCTGTGCCATTGATGTAGCAATTTTTCTGGATTGCCAGTCCCTGTCCAGAAAGACTTTGCTTGAAAATACACACTCAGGTCCACAAGCGATTGAATATTGTAATTAGAATTGGGATCGGCCCCCGATTGGACTTACCGGAGAGCTGGGCAAATGCCGTCCTGGTTTATGATTCGCGTCCATGATGCAATAGTGTCACCAGGAGCCTCTGAAAGAGGTAACCGCAAGAACATTTGACTGCCTGAACCAATAAAACAATTAGATGGATGGAGGACGTAGCCACGTACATGGGGATGCGCTATTTCCCCCGGGGGTATTTCACATTGAAATGGAGGCCAAAGTTTCCGCAGGCCTTTACTTATTATGCGGTAATTCGCACCCGATAATAATTATCTAATTACAAAATTCCGTCGCGTTTGTGACAACACAGACATTTTCGAGCTTAAGAAAAAAAGAACCATTCCAGGTTATTTTACATGCTATCAACCAGTTATAAACCCAATGCAAACACCGTGTAAAAATTTCAATTTTTTTGAGAAAATGGGGGTGCTCTTAAAAATGTGCTACTATTGCTGTGAACAGCAGGTATCTAATTAGTAACGCGATGGATTGGGGCCAAGATAACGATTAACCTCCCTTTTGAAACTCTGCAAGTCCTGGGTTTGATTGTACATGCGCAGAAGTTTTCATTCCATAAGCCGCACAAGACATTGGGAGATGATTTCTGTGGGAGGCCAAGTTGGATCTTGGGACTTTCACAGCAAGGGTTCATGAGACCTGACTGAGAGCCTAATGCGCCGGAACTCAACAGAAAGCAGCTCAGGAGCCAGCTTGGAGCTGGGGCTTGAGACAAGATCGGTGCTTGTCCAAAAACATTGCGGTGGAGAAAGAGTGACCTTGCAGCAACCGAAGCGTCATTCCAATGAGTGGCCCAATACCTCCGATTTCCAAGCAGGTCTTTGTTCAATGGCCTCACGATAATCCCTAGCAAGTATTTACATATGCTTGGTCCCATGTGTGAAACTACTACGTTTCAGATTGAAGTCCTTCATATAGAAAATCCCAACTTTGTTATAGAATTCCGTATCCTGTGCTCATGTTTGAATTGAGCAGTTTTGGTGGGTGACTGTTTATTTTATTTTCCCCTGTGACTATTTTTCATTAATCGAACAAAATATGATATTTTCAAAAATCCTCTGAGTCAGCCTGTTAAAAATTTGCTAAAGACTTTTCCTTCTTTCTCTGAACCGTCATCCTCTTAGGAATTTCTAGGCTACTTCTCACTTGTTGGTTGGGGTTTAGCATTATTGTGAGAAGCATGTCTTCGCGTTCTAGAGAATCGGACTCTCGTTTTTATTGATATTCGTGTAGGGTATGTATCGCAACAAAGGGCAATGCAACACACTGTAGGCTGATGCATGGAGGAACTTGATTGGCATATGATTGGTACATTTAATTTTCCGCAAATCACCCAATATGTAAATTAATTAAAAGAAATTTCTCACAGTCTAATAATGGCCAACCAATCCAATAACACTTAAAAATCCGTTGGGTGTGGGCAGGTGTGGGGGGGTGTGCTTGGTGTTTACCTTTTCCTCTGGTGTTTGACCAACTTCCTAGAAATCCTTTGCTTCTTTGAGTTCTCGTTTTCTTCCAGTGTCAACACGGTCATGCATACGCACAGACTTTGATGTTTTGGCGGACACCAGTCTGGGTTGCTAGTGAAAATGGCAGTTGGGTCCGGAGTGACTACTCAAGACCTTTAGATAACGATTTAAACCATAGGTCCCATTGCAATGATTTTCCATATTGTGAAAAAGATCTCCAAGTGTAAATCGCATAGGTCGTAAAAGTGCACAAAACCCCTCTTAATAACTTTGTTGGGGGCCTGGCCTTGGGCACTGAAGCGAAGTTGCGTTATGCAAGTTTTGGCAATTTATCCGAGTTGAGCTTGCATGGTCGCTATTATTTTTCGTGCTTGCAACCATCAGAAGTACTCTGGTTTCAGCATTATCCTTGCTAATACTTTTCATGTTTATTCTGGTTCATCTGTCAGAACCATGCAGTCTCCTGGTTGTGACGAAATTGGGTGAGCGGACATGGTTTTCCTTTTTCCTTTCTTCATGGAGATTCTGAAAATGGTCATTTCCCACATCTTAAGCTCTTCACCGAGCTTTGCTTATATACCATAGCAAATAAAATTCCCCGGTGGGGGGGGGGGGAGGGGGGTGGGGTGGGGGAAGGGTTGGGGGGGTTGAGTGGGGGAGGGGTACTCAGTGGAAAAGTAGGTGTACCATCTGTGCCGCCGATAAATGTGTAGCAATTTTTCACGCCCGTACTATAACATGGGTCCATTTTTGTCCCCCAGGCTACTATAGAAGATGGTCAGCTTTTTGTTGAGCGTCATGGTTACTTACTATATAAAATTGTGCCCATTTTGTTTTTTCCATATTTTGTCGCATTTGAACTATGAAATGGTTCGATTTTTTTTTTTTTAATTTCCGCTTTTTTTCGCTAAAAGTCCACAAAGAAAGGTTGATTTTCTTTTCTGATTTTTTTGGAAAAAGTTACTATGCAAATGGGCGCGATTTTGCTAAGATTCTGATGAAAAATGGTTGCGAAATTTCCAAGCACCTATAGTAACTGTGGGTCCGAATTTTCGGGAACACAACTATATAAATATATTGGTCATTTGATTTGTCCAATTTGGTCACTAAAACCATTGGTCGATTTTTTTTAACGCCGTTGGACCGCACACCCGTACCCACAATTTTTGGGTCCTGTACCCCACCCCCCCCGCCCCGTATAAAAGGTCATAAATGAAGCCAAGGTCTCAAGAAATGCATCATCACAGCAACAGAATGGCATTGTGATAATCTACAATAACTCATACAGTACCATGCTGTGTCGAGGGTCCAAGAATGGATCAGTCAAAGGCCGGGTGATTCGCACGCTCATTGTCTAGCCCCAAAACATTAAAGGAGTATGTTCTCATTTAGAATAAGAGCTATTTAAAATGGTACTTTTTTTCAAGTGAAAACAGCAGTCATTTTGCATTTCCTGGGTGCCATTTGTACTCTATGTAATTTCTTCTAGATCAGTAACAAAAACCGTGTAAATTATATGAGCACATTGTCCAGTAATGAGTACATGTACTTGATCATCTTAAGCCTTACATGTTTATATAGAATGTGCTAAAAACCTGTGTTTTTTTTGTGATTTGCGACAAAAAGCGTTTTTAATATTTGGTGGCGCTATAAAAACTTTTTTATAAACTTTTTTTTTTTTTCAACAGATAGTTGTAGAGCTGTCTTTACAGTGTGCACTTTTATAGGACAAAGTAACTAACAAAGTAAATAATTATATTTTTAAAAGTTTTTTGAATTTCAAATTGATGTAGAAAAATGTCTCTTCTTTCCCTTCCTTTGGTCTATTATTGGAAAAAAAAAAACGGGTCAAAAACTCCCCTACCACATTTTTGGCTGCTTAAACACTACCAACTCTTATGTATTCCCCACCTTTAATCCCATCAAGCAGGGTATAATCCTGTAGAAAAAATTTGATTTTGCTTAAAAAATGACCACCAATCACATGCCTGGATTGGAGCTTTTTTTTCACAACCCCGTTAGTCCTTAAAAAACTTGTTTTATTTAAATCAAAAGCATAGCGGGCCATCTTGGCCGCCCTCTTGGATTTAGAGGGTTACCCGGGGCAAAAAATGGTGAATCACAGGAAGGCATGCAGCCACTGGAAATCAAACCTTTTATAGTTTGGTGATCAAAACTGTCATATATAGCATTTTTATATGGTATTGACATACTTGTTCATGTGTTAGAGAAATGTGCAAAAATGTGTTTTTTTTTTGTGATTAAGGGGGACCCCGATCATTCTTAGACACTATAACATTTTTAAGAAGTTAAACTGGCTATGAACCTGTGCTTTTCACACAAATGCATATTATATTAGGGGGCAAATTCCGTGATAAGGTCTTGCAATCCATTATGAAGAACGAATTTGATATAAGTGGAGAACGTATTTTTCAGTCCGCCTCATTTTTTTTTTAAAAAATGGCAAAAATATGCTTTTTTGTTTTTGGCCCAAAACGGTGTTTATATACAATAAAAACCCCACAAAGTTGATATCCATCCTGATAGATAATTAAAAATTATCTTCAATCTTGACAACCAGAACAAGGTTATGGAAGGCCACCTCACAATAGGAACATTAAGCCCTCAAGAATACTGTCCGTTTTAAGCATGAGCCCAAAAACCGAACGGCGGGCCAGTTTTTGGGCCGCAATCTTGAGATTTCGCGAGGTGACGGCGGCCACAAAATGTAATTAGGCACAACGGCCTCTGAATTATGTGTATTATCTAAAAACTGCTACCAAAAAAATCAAGGTGTGCTAGTTTGTAGTGATCTGGAAAGTAACTTGCTTATTTTTTTTGATTTTGGCCCGCCACTTAGTAAGACATAACCTATTTGGAATGCCTCAAATAGGTTATCTTCATAGAGAATAAAACTTTGTTGACAACTGACCGAAGCGGGTTGACCAACGACTTGTTATTGGTTGTTGTTGTTGATTTTAATAATGGGCGGCCTGGGCCAGCTACTAGGGCTATTTGCGCCAAAACACAAAACTATTTTTTTATGACAAATATACAGACAAAAAAAAAAAAACAGAATGTTAATGGTAATAAAGGCACAAGTTGCAGCTATTCAAGTGGTATAAAGTTAGTACAAGAAATGCGCAATGACACCGGTTATAGCTAACAATATATATTATAATTTGAGATAACAAACGGTGCATATCAGGATCAACATACAACATTTAAAAGTTTAAAAGGCTCAACATGCAAAATAATAACAATAACCAAGGACTAAAATTGAAAAAGAAACGGTCTAGCGGCGGTGCAAACCTGGTAATCCATAAAACCCTAAAGTAAAACGCCTAAACCGAAAAAAAAACCAGCACCCTGCCTTGGGGACTGGGCGTGCTGTATGTTCACACTTTAAGGGCCCGGACCCCGTAGACGGGCCTAAGATCTCAAGTCAACCATCGGAGTCCCAGTCAGGGAAAGCATGACCTCGCTCAACAACAGCCGCAAACCAAATCTGACAAACACAGGACACGCCCTAAAATAATCCCAGTTAAGATGAACGCAAGATAACAATTATACAAGTGCAAATGAACGCGCCCTTAACGACGGTATGTAAACTTATTATAAAATCAAGATTTCTTTTCTTGAACAAGGGGAGACTTTCCCACCAACGAAGCCCTTTAAGATCCGGATTAACGCCAATGTTATTAAGGAGAATGTTCTTTGCACATTGTTGACATTTTGGACATTCCATTAAAAGGTGGTTTGACGTCTTTCCTTACAATCTGCAGGTAGAACAACAGTCCGTCAGGGTGTTTATTCATGATAGCCACGTAATTGTTGAGGTAATAACACTTATTTCAGTCGCAAACCGATTGAATTGAATGCCATCTTCCTCGTGGATGGTCCACAAACTGAGAACAATTAAGGGAGAACGAACGGGCGGATATTTTTGCGCGAAGATTGGTTGAAACGGATAGACCACTGATCGTTGCCATTCCTTTCTCATCTCTCAGCTTTGAAGATGAGACTTGGACTTTTCAAAAGAATGAACTGGGAGAGAGATATTAATATTGGTAAACGGTCTTCATGCTTTCTTGTCCGTCTTGGCAGCAGTGTCAGCACATTCATTACCATAAGAGTTACAATGACCCGGACCCCAGAGAGACCGACAATGTATTCCAAGTTCATGTAGGCTCTTATATTGACGTTTGAATTTCACAAATATCTTATTGTCGGAATTAAAAGTGGAAGGCTTTGAAAAAACCACTACAGCTAATCACTCAAATTACAATGCAAAAGCGGGCGGCCTCAAACAAGCTGTCCAGTCCAAAACCCCCACATCGCAGGGTGCTAGTAAACAACAATGTGGCAGAAACTCAGAGCGAGTATAATGAGTTGAAGACCAACACTCCGGTAGTTTACATATACAACCACGGGACAAACTCGTAATCCGTATATAAAATTCGTGATGTCAGAATCCGGGTCAGATATTACGTGTGAAAGGGTTATTTTGAAACTCTACTTACTTAAATATCCCAATGTTTCGATTGTCCTATTTAAAATAGTGTAAAAAAAAGAAATTTGCATAAACATGGCATCACTGCTTTCGCCTTGCTGATCGTAATCGACAAGATAGGCTAAGATGGTAAATCCGATGTTCACTGCAGTGGTAAAATATCCCCATCTAAAGGATTAAGCTGAGAACTGTGTCCTTTTTGGTATAAAAAAGGTGGAATTTTTCTTTCTAATTCCTAGAGGAAGCAAATAGAAATTCAAAGCCTATGTTTTCTTCCTTTTGATCAATCTAAGCATCATGCGAATCGCCTTTTTTGCTTTCATTTAAGTTATTTCTGTAGCCAATAAAAGAAGGGAATTATTGCATGTTTCTAATTATATGGAATCACGACATAAGTACACAGAAAAATATGGACGGACGACTTGAAAATCCTCTTGTGTGCGCAAAAGCACACCTTTTTAAGTATGTATATAATATGACTTTTGACAATTGGGAAACTCCCAATGGTGTCTGGTTATATTTTTTTTAATATGAATTTATTGATATAAATAACATACCCCAATAGGTAATTTGTAAGCTACCTTTAAAGGGCACTATCAGTGATTTGCCAAATCACAAATCCACAAATAATCAAAAATCAGATTTTTTTGATGCATGTACCAAGTATCGGTTAATCCTAACATATTCCTGCGAAGTTATTAAGACTTGAAAGCAAACTAATGAGACAAATCTGATAATTTTAGTCATTACTCTCCGTACGGGACATTTTAAACACACACTGGACAAAAGTATTGCAAAAATGCAAAAGGTTTTCATACTCAAAAAATGGAATTTCAAATTTTACCAGGGTTCCTAACCCACCTGGTGCATTGAATGTCAAAGTCGTTTGTTTTTTTTCAAACAAATGTTATGTCCCGCAACAATCACATTATAGTGCTAAAGAAATTTTTGAGTTTGAATGCCACTTGTCCCTAAGATCATTGGCTGACCCTAAAATAAAGCTGGCGATCGACAAACTTGCCGATTGCAACCCCAGAGGATACAGACACCAGGAACGCCCACAATGACCCCAAAATTAATCAGGGAGGGAGCTAAATAATTCTTATTGGGTTTGGTAGGATTTATACTTCTAAATGTTTAACAGGAGGAAAAGGTACAAAGTGCTTGCGTGGGACCAGAAAAGAGATAACGTCATATGGAAGACAATGGGGTCTGTTAAAAAAAAAAAATTCCACGCAAATTTTGAGAACATCCGCATTGTCAATTTGAAATGACAAATCACGTGGTTTTGGCACAAACTCCGGTCTGAATCTCTTATTCAATCCACGAACAAACAGTAGAATGTCAACGGTATGATTAAAAAGTTCTTTTTCAAGTTGCCACGTGACCACTTTTTTTCCATTCTTGTCATTCAAATTTACCCGAGAAACCAACAGCGAATGGACTTGCTCTCATCTTCTCCATTTGGCGTTATCCCCCCTCTTTCCGGTCCCCATAAGCACTCGCGCTTTTTCTCCTTCTCCCGTAAAAACCCGCTTAGAGTAAACCCAACAATTCATTTAGTGGCCTATTTTGGAGTCATTTGTGCGTTCCCCTTGTCTGTATTCTTCTTAGGTCAATCGTTACCTCTCTAAATGTAAACGAGGAGTGTGAAAGTTCACTCCCCAAAAGAGTGAAAATCCCTTTGTAAGACCCCCACCTTCCAAAAGAAATGAGTGGTTTGTATTACCTTAAACATAGCGAATTTTTCCCACTCAAAAAGAGTGAACCACACCCTAAAAAGAGTGGATTTCCACCGTTTTTCGTGTTGGTCCTTGTTTCACTTCCATCAAACATCCTCAAAAGTGTTGTCCTTTTTCCGTTTCCAAAATAAAACATAAAACAACAACTTCCTCAAACGAAGCGGAAATTCAATTCTTTTAAGTACAACCACTCATTTTTGAGTGGTTTACAAAAGTTTTCCACTCTTTTGGGGAGTGAAATTTTCACCAAAAAATCGTTTACAATTTAGAGAGTAAGCTAAATCGACCACCAACTCTTTAAATCCGCCATATTTTAGAACATGGCAATCAAATCAAAATTTTTTCGCACTCCAAAAAGATTCTGGGAATAACTTCCTGTTTCAAAAACAAAAACACAAACTTTTGGCATTCAATGCGTCAATAACGTAGTTAAGAAAAACTGATTGTTACAATTGAATCCTTATGTGATTCAGCAAAATCTTTTTTCTGCATGTTGTCAATGCTTTTGTACAGTGGGTGTGTACAACAACACGTATTGACCGGTAGTTTGAATGGAGATTCATATCTAAACACTGCTGTTTTTTTTCCTTTTGTTATTTGGCAATTTGGGAAAAAAAAATAACTTCGAAATTCTTCTACGAATACTCCGGTTAATTTTCGAATATTTTTGACGCTTTGGGGGTGGATAAAATCTACCAAATTTGCCATGATTTGAATTTTGACCAACAATCTATCTTGAAATTTTTTAAAAAAAAAGAAGCCGGATAACAAGTAATATAATATATAAATACTTAGTGTTCAGAAGACTGTCTCATACCCACCCCCAATTAATACTTTTTTATAATTATTTTTGGGATCATACCATATACTAAATATAAAATACAGACATATGTAATTGTAGGTTTTGAAAAGTCTGAAACGGGGCAGACGTATTGGTCACCATCTGATTTCCTCCATTGTTATCAAAACGGAAAATCCAGACAAGAGTTTCCTAATGGTCAAGGATATAATCTTACACATTTTTTGTAATATTTATGGCATGATATAACTAAAAAATGTGTGCCCTGTTTTGAGAGACCACCCGCCATCTTTTGAAGAGGCTATCAAGATGGGAACGCCATATAAGAATTGAGTTTTTGTAATGTCAAAGAAATATATCCCACCTTTTCAGTTAAAAGTTCATGTTATTTGAGAGTGTTTTTCTAATCATTTTTAAATGACGGGTCATATTAAGATTTGCATAAAGATACAACATACATTAATGCTCAGAAAAATGCAACCATCACCATATTTTGATAAAAGTGGCTAATGTATTTTGGAATCCAATAAAAATTAAAATCAAAGAACGAAAGCCCGCGGGGAACCAGTTTACCTCTTACATATAATGGACCCTGACCTATTTTGGCTAAGTTTAGGGTAAGTGAAACCGAACGTAGTTTTCAATTCAAGGTGGTGGTCGTTTTTTCCCGGAAGCGGGAAGGACGCCTGGCACTTTTATTCCCCCTGTGAAAGGGGAACAATGGCCTGATATCGATGAAAGAACGTGTTGCATTATCTCAATGACAGGTGGAGCTGGTCTCAAAAAAGCAAATTCTTTGAGCACTTTCTGACGGAATGTTGTCAGGTCCTCCCTCTATTCGAATATAAACACCACCGTCAGAAATCACGTCTAAAAAATCTCTCCAATGATGGAATAACAAGGAGGGCTTCTTTGTGGAATCAAATACCCAGCTAAGATAGACTCTGTCCATATAATGTAATTTATAATATAGAGACGATTCCACTTCGTCTTAATATGTCCTTATTTAGTTGATGAGCGAAAAAAATCGCTGTATCCCACCATATTTTGTAAATCATCCAAATCTATAGCAAAATATTAAAGCTATGCGTGATACTCAAATTAAATCTCTGCACATATCTTACATGCTGTCGTAAACGTAATGTCGTCAGACAAAAATTGATTTTGTTACTATGTAATTGAAGGCCGGTGGCCTATAATATCGTAATAAAATCTCTCTTTTGTTGCGAGAGACTGAACTGAACTTAAAGTGCTTTGAAGTTCTCTTCATATTCTGCTTATGACAAATCCGAACCAAAGCCCAAATGATGGTTCAGAAATTGAGATCCGCCATTATATTTGGGGGGCATCCAACCCAACAATCCTACCCAAATCTTTTGTACGTCTGTACCACGCTTGCTAAGTAGAATTCAAAAGCTACACTAATTGTACAATTGGGTGAATTCAAGCGGGATGCCCACCCCAGCTAAGGCTACCAGTGAGGTGTTTTGGCATGTTTCCACCGTATTCGGTAGATGAGTGGCCAACGTGTTTGTAAGTACTTAGTGTCAAGTGCTTCTTGACCCACGATAAATTGGTAGCTGTAGGGGATTTCACAATCTAAGTGCTGATAAGTTTGTGCGCCTACCAGCATCCCCACGAAAAGCGAATATTACCTGGGTAATGTAATTAATGTTTTTTGGTTTGTTTTTTTTTCATATACAATTTTGAACACATGTTTTTCCAATACAGAATTTCAGGAAGATCTGAAAATCCATGGGTGCATTTTTTTAAATGTGGTTCTTGGCTGTTTTATAAGGGAAGGGGGGAAAATTTTTTACAGGGGTAAACATAAAAAGTGTTAATTGTTTCAAAATTGTATACCAATCTGTTCGGTTGCCAATAAGGTTTCTAAAATGTATAGTTTGCCATATTTACGACCTATTGTTTTGAGTACAATAGGCTCCAGAAATTTCAAGGTCATTATTTATAGAATGTCCGATTTTGTTGAAACTGGTTTAAATCGTCCATTGGGTGTTATAACTAAATAAGAAAATGTATATAGATTCTGTGTTTCACCTTTCAAAGTTGAGAGTTTTTTCGATATTACTAGTGGTCTCCCATAGACGCGGTGGACCCACGACCATATTTGCCCTCTTAATTATCATGAAAGGCATTTGACAACGCGCCCTTTATATAAAAACTTCTGCAGTAAGACGAACATTTGCACATTTTTAAACAACCGATGAATCTGACATTTTACCCCCAGTGTGACCATGAACCCGTTTTGGCTGTACTCTTGTCTATAAAACAGCTCAGGTAGGGCAAACTAAACTTCTGTAATGCCTTGAAAAGTACTGAACATGAAGATACTTTAAACACTTTGGCTTCCTTTTATATTTTGAACCCTTTATAAACCTTTCCCCCTAGAATCCATCCAATAACACTTAAAAATGACACCCATGAATTTTTTAAACCTGCCTCATACAATTTTGATTTAGAAAAACCCCTGGGTTGGCAAGATTGTCTATGAAATTTTTCCCAAAATAACGTTCCACGTGATACTAGAAATGATTGTAACCATTTCCTGATGGCAGCGTAAAATAATAGGCAAACTATCAGTGATTTGCTAAATCGCAAATCGAAAAAAATCATCAAAAATCAGTTTTTTGCATGTATGTAACAATTACAGGTATCCTAACATACCCTGCAAATGATAATACCAGAAGCAACATAATAAGGACAGACATCAGAGATTTAGTTCTTACTGTCCGCACGGAACTTACTACAACACGTAATTTGAATGGATAATCGTATCTTGGAACACCTGCCGTTTTCTTCTTTCTTCCTTTTCTGTCCTTCTACCGCTGGAAAAGGTTAATTATGAGAATTCTACAGACTTATCCTTCGTTTTCAAGCTATTCCTGCAATTTCAAAATATTGTTTCATACACTGATATGTCTTAGTGTCTTAAGTGGAAATCTCACCTGGGCACCCCGTAGGGTGGATATGTGCCCGTTATATTGACATTATTGTTATTACTGATTGTGCTGCACACCATAACATAATAAATCCAACAATTTACTATTTGAGGTCCAACTGTATACGGTCATGGTGGCACAATATCATACTTACTTTAAAATCGGCTGGGACTCACAGGGACTTCTAGAATCAGATAAAATACACACTGCCTTTGTCTTCATTATGCGGATTTAAAGCCCCGGGGGTGCACTTTGTATATTTCAAGGTGGATATCAATGCTCGTGTATGCCTCCACCAAACGTACCCTAAGCGGCGTATTCCACTTGCAGAAAAACCCCTAAGGCAACGTCTTTGGTTGATTTGCTACCCATAACCAGTACTTTGGGTTTTGATTTTTGCTACGCCTTACAACAGTGTTTTGGTTTTAATTTTACTATCCTAAACAATTAATTTGCATGACAGATTTAAAAATACATCCCAAACAAGTATTTTGACATAAGTTTGCTACCCTAAACACGCACGTTCATAAAACTGTGCCTTTAACCATACCCTAAACAAACCCTAAACATCGGGCTATATGGCCCTGATAATTAAAGGAATATATATCACATTTTCATTGACGTTTTCGTATTTTAGTCATCAATTGTGCCTTATCTGGCCTAATAATTTTACAATTTAAATCCATTACATTTAAATTTCAAGTGCTTTTTGTAAAGTTTGTCCTTTTTCTTTCTTTTGGAATTAATGAGGTCCTTTGTGGATGTCGTAATTTTGACAATTTTTTCTGCAAATCACAGCCATTATCATTGAACTAATACCCGCACTGAATATTCATGAACTTGTTTTGATTGACAAATTAGAAGCAGACCCTAATTCCGTTTCAGCCGCACATTATACTTGTAACGATTAGTCACAAAAAGAAATGAAACGCTATTTTAAATAGGCTTTGTGTTGGAGGAAACGACAACGACAAGAGAAAATAAGCTAAAATAAGGCTGAAAAATGGTTAAAATCACTCGGGGAATCTACCATTTGAAATCATGAGAAATCGGGAACAAAACCCAACTATTTTTCCCAGCAGTTTTATGTGCTTTTTTACGAAGTAATCGAAATATCAACCCTAAAAACACGTATTTTTTCAACGTGAAAGCATAACCCTAATTTTGATTTTTGATGATTTTGTAATACCCTAAACAGTTACGGCGCGTACAATCGTCTGGTCTCAAAACGACCCTATGACGCGTTTTTTGTAGCCGATCATCATATCCCCCTTGAATACAAGTGGCCCCCCGGATTTAAAGCCAACTACTTGCAGATTATATTGCACATCTACACCAAGACAAAGATACCATGGATTTTTTCGGATTTTTTCGATATTCCTGATTCGAAATCTTTATTTGTAAGTGGTTAACTATCGGGTTGTGCCTCCTGTCCAGCTGCCACCAAGATAACAATATTTAATTATGGCGATTTTCCTTTCGCATTCCTCCTCCGCTTCCGCAGCCTATGGAGGTGACCAGAGAAGTGTTTTGAACCAATCCCATAATGCATTGCTAGGTGCCTATACTGTTTACTAAATACATGTTCCATTACTTAGGATAAAGTGTTCCAAAAGTTTAAGAACCAATACACTTTCCTGATCATACAGATAGAGATTCCCTAAGTGCTTTGTGTGCTAAATGAGCGTAAAAGTCATGGTTTTTTATGTGTTAAGAATCTTTGGGGTCACATGACAGGGTTGAAATTTCCCAAAAGTTGGTGGATTGTGGTATTGATTCAATACACCTTCTGGGAGGTGACAGTGGTTTGAAATGATTATACTAAATTGGTGTTCCTTTTATCTTAAAAACAACAATCGTGGTCACCCTGGCGCATAACCCGCTACTGTTTCTAACTTCGTCTACAAAAGGACAAAATAAACAAAAATTAATAACTAACGCGCGACAGAGCCTTCCATTAGAACTGCACAGGTACGAACGTT
>JAMKCH010004192.1:0-32491 GCA_023653785.1 Ophioderma brevispina
GCCACAGTGGGGCTCGAACCCGCAACCTTCAGATCATGAGTCGGCCCGGCCACCTTATCCACTGGACCACATGTACCAGTCTATCAGCATCTAAGCACTATTATGATTGGTCACATGAAAGGCAACATCATGTCATGAGCAAATCAGAGATACTGAACGATTGTTGATATGGTTTACACAAAGACAGAGAAGCACTCTTTTGATTGGTTACTCAGGGCTATCTCACGTTGTATCCTGTAATGAGCCTATCAGACAGACTGTATCATAGGTGGTAGTGCCCATGGGGTTAATCTTCCTTGCAATTGGTTGTATTCTCAAGGGCTAATTTAGGAAGGTTTCAATGAAAAACAACCATTGTAGCATTTCAAATTTAGGGTTCACCCGAGCAAGTTGCTTCAATATAAGTTCCAAAATATTTAGCAGTATTTTATATTTGCTTTACAATAACTAGCACAAGCATGAAATACAGCCACTGAAATACCTCGCCGTACCATAAATGCACAATATTGATAAATCCTACTTGAATCCTATGAAAAGTAAGCAATAATATCTAAAACTTTATTAGAAGTATGTGCTTGTTATAATGCAAAAAGTTCCAATTTCACATTCCAGTTTTATATCCCACCCTTGTTTTTCCCACTTTAAACCTATATTTTTTTTTTCTTTTAAAAACAAAAACAGGGAATAAAGCAAATCAGATGAAATTAGCTGGGCACACATTGCCTCTAATCCCTTCAATTTGACACATCTACAATTCCTATCATTTTCATGGACATTACCTGTAAATGCTTTGTAGGTGCCAAAGGTTGCCTGGACACACTTCAGTACTGGCAATTATAAAACCCTTAAAGCAGAAAAACACTAAATGAAACTTACTTCCGGTAGCAATGCCTTGTGTCATTTAAAGGGATTAGCAGCGATAATGTGCCGAGAAATCAAAAAATCTTGGAAATGCACTGTGTTTTAAAACTTAAAAATCGGGATTATGGTACCATTCCAAATAACTACTGCTTTAATGTAGAAACAAACCAACCAATAGTGAAAAAAAGATTTGAGAAATTTTGTTTGGTACCATCCTCCCGCAATTCGATATACAGCGACGGCGTCTCAAAATCTGCACTAAACAGCTGGGGGGAAAAATTGTGGTTTACAAACAACCAGTACAGAATTAACAAAGATCAATAATGTTTGTGTTTTGAGGTCAAACTGTATTGATCATGGTGCACAATATCATGCTGAAAATCTGTGATATTCACCGGGAAAGGCTTTTTTGATCTCAAGTCGGAATTTTGATACGCACGTGTAGAAATTACAGAACCAGATAAAAAGTACTGCCTTGCTGGATTTCAAGCCAACCACTTGCAGGTTATGTTCGCATATCCATACGAGTAACAAAAATATAAAAATATGGATTTTGATGATTTTTTCGATGTTTCGGATTAGCAAATCGCTGCTAATCCCTTAAAAAGAAGGCCAAATAAAGATTCATCAATTCTATCTATATTCAAAGAAAAAAATATGGACATCATCAATCATTCATATTTCTAATTTTAGGGCTTCTTTGTTAGTTAAACCAAGTTTTAAATCTGGGTTTGTCCCTGCTAAATGGGGGTGGCACTCAACAATACTGCTTTGTGAGGATTTATTGGAGCAAAAGATAATTGACTGGATGCCCTTCTTGACACCAATCCACAGTTTTGGGCAGTGGGCCTAGCCTTTGGGCAACCACGCCCACCATGCAAGGCAGCATATGCTTGATGGCCACCATTAGCTCTATAGAGCTAATGCCCTTGTAGGTAGATCCTTTTTTTTTCATTCTACCAGGGTAACCAGCTTCCCTCCTCTTCAGATTTCCTTAGAAACCCAATTGAGGTGATGGGTTAGCCGCTGACAACTCAGCCCTGGGACAGGTAGTACAGGTTACCAGTAGCAGGCCCTCAAAGGAAAACTAATTTGACATAAAGGCTGAATGCTCTTAAACAATTTTGAATAAAAAAATCTATGTGGGTCATCATGGTGGGCAATTACATGCCAAAACCTCTTCATGGGTTATGGGGCTATTACATAATGAATTCCATACACCTGCTCTGAAAGGCGGCGATTGATAATTTACCGATAGAATTCCAGCGGTGCCTTCCATGGGGGTGTATGGATTTCATATGGGGTGGCCCGTTGTGGTGAGCAATTGCTGGCTTTTTGTGATAGCCAATGCGAAAACTAAGGCATAATGTGAAGTTCCCCTAGCAGTGTTTTGCATAATGACACACACAAAATGTGAATGCATTTAAGTAAATAAGCAAAGTTTAACATTCAAATGACAACTTGAGATTTTATTTATTACAAGCTTTTATTAAAGCAAGAGCTGTTTGACTAACTGTACATAAAGATGCTAACTGATCACTTACACAACACTGAAACACTGAAGACTTATTTTATATGATCTTCCATTTTATAGTGAATTTAGGTTCCTTAATACCAAGTAATTAAATTCCCGGCCTCCAACTCATTTTGCTTAACCACATTATATATGTATGTGACCGTCCCCAAGGAATCCAGTGTGAAGTCACAATATGATTTTGAGATTTTCAGTATGTTAAAGCCCACAACAAAAAACCTTTAAATTGATATATTACTTGTGATAATTGCTTGTCAAATATGTACTCAAATAATCAATAATCCATTTGAAATTCTTTGTTTTCTATTGAATTTGTCAAGTTTATTGAGCCATATTTCAGAATAGGCCCTGGCGACTTTACCCCTATTTGTGTTGATTGATCACATATTGATTTTCGATTTCATTATTTTTTGTGCATTATTAATTTAAAAAAAAAAAAAATTAAAAAAAACCTTAATCTAATCTGTATGGTGCACTTTTGAGATGATATGCTCTGTATTATTATAATAATAACAATAACAGATATTTATATAGCGCCTTAGCATTAAGAATGATCAAAGCGCTTAAATTTCTGGTCTTTCAGTTTATATTTCTTTCTTCCACATTTGCCAACAAGATCAGATTCTAATATAATATATAATTACGGCCGCTTGAAACTCTGAAATAAAGACTGAAATACATTAGCACTCGTTTCTCTGGTATCCACGTAAACACAGTCCTCTGTGGCCCAGTGGTATTCCTCACGCCTAGATAGCGAGAGGTCCGAGTTCGAGACCGTGTATTTTTCGTCTTTATTTAATTCTGTGCTTGCCAGTTTCTCCGAGCTTCTATATAATATGATAAGATCAGATTCTTGACGGATACTTTGTGTCAACAAGCACATTCATAATCTTACCTTCTGGTAATTCTGGATCAAACAACCCTGCTACAGTGGCACTGTCTTCAGCATCATCAATCTGTAAGCAAATCAAATTACAACAGGTACATTAAAGGCGGGTGATCAACAACCTCGTCCCCCCATTTTACTCCATCAAAATTGAGATTTTGGTATCAGAAAAAAGTTCATATTTTTCTCATTACCCCAGTGAAATTTAGGCCCAGGTAATGTTTCCTTTCCATGAACAACAAGGCAAACTTGTATTTACGTGATGCGTAAATATGTCCCTGCCGACCAGGGGAGGACCCTGAAGGAATGAATTACATGGTTAGTAGGGGCCTTTCCCCTCCTACAAGATACCATAAGTTGGGCTACCCTAGCTCATCTAGAACAAAAGATATGGCCAAATGTTCCAGGGTTAATATTTTTCTCACAGGCATTCCAGAGTTAACATTTTTCTCACAGACATACGGACATATGGACGGACGGAGCCAATTTTATAGTCCCCTTATGAACTTCGTTTGGCGGGGATAAAAAAACATATCCTAAATGTGGTATACCACATTTATTAACCCAGTCATGGGCCAATTTAGCACATATTTTTGCATTTACTATCCAAATGGCTGGACCGATTTAACTCAAACTTGTAATCAGGTGTTTTTGATGTTTCCATGTGAAAAATCTGACCTTGATCGGGTCACCCACTGAGAATTAAGCCTGTATAATGGTATGAACATCTACATCAAAATGACCAGGTACATTAGAATCAGAGATATTAATTGCCACCCTTTTCCAAATCACATATGATAACAAAATTTGAATTGCAATATCACAGCCTCACAATATTTTTGATTTTTGAATGGTATAATTATTTGAAATTTCATCGTTAAGTGGGCGAAAATTTTATCCACTGAAAAATGAGAAATTGTAATGGCATTACATCTTGTAGTCCTGTGCATAGGCATCAATCCCAGGGGGTATATACCCCAATATTTAATGAGGGGGAATGGTCAATACAATCATCCCCAGATTGCTGACGTCTGTGCATGTGTTTTCGAACAAAATAACCTCATACTTAAACATAATAGTTTAAAAATGGTTTTGTTGTAATTACAATTACATTGAATGATTTTAGGTTCTAAATGGCAATTTGTTTTAGCGCGCTTTGCGTGCTCATGTGCTAGTAACAGGTCTTGTAAGCAAACCCTGTCTCATTCATAAATTTTCATCAACCCCCATCCCCCCAATATCAAAATGAAATTTATGCCACTGGTCCTGTGCTCAATTACCCAACTTCTTTTTTCCATGTTACTATATTGCTAATGGTTGAAATCCACTGGACAAACACTGAAAAATGCCAATAAACATTGCTTTAAGATGACATTGTATCACTGGGTGAAGATACATTCTTTTTATAGCAGACCTTTTAATTTTTTTCTTGTAAAAATAGTGCATGGCAGTCTGGTGCATATATTGTGATAAGGAAACACAATATCATCATGGGCAATCATAATTGTGCATCCTTAATGAGAGCAGGCCCTACTATCTATACTACTAAAAATAGCGAGTGTCGTCTGCCGTCGCGGTTGTGAATGGGGGCCAAAGGTCACATGAGGTCACAAAGATCACATGAGATCACCAACATGTCACCCCACCCCGCCAAGTTACATCATCGTAGCCCTTACGGAACTCACACGGCATGCAATATATTAAGGGTTAACATTTTGACCAGCCAAAGGTCACATGAGGTCACCAAGGTCACATGAGGTCACCAAATGTCACCCCACCCCACCCCTCCTTTCCACCAAGTTACATCATCGTAGCCCTTAAGGAACTCATACGGCATGCATATTAAGGGTTAACACTTTGACCACAGACACACACACAGTACACAGACATACGACCAAAGTAATCCCTATGTGCCTTCTGCAATTCTTGCAGACGACACAAAAAATGAGATCTGCCTGTCTGTCCGTCTGGCTATGCATTTCGTTATGCTTTGACATATGGGGCTGATATTGGGCATGAAGGGAGGGGAGGACAGTCTGACCTTTGTTAGCAGGGTTTTGGAGTGACCCAAAAGGTCAAAGATCATCTAGAGGTCAATTTGTATAGAAATGCCCTATGACCACCAAATTTGGTCAAGGGGACTGCTGACCTGAGCACAGACCAAATATGAGGTCAAAGGTCACACATAGGTCAAAGTTCACATACGGGGGACATGCAAAGGTTACACACACAGTTCAAAGGTCACATCCAGTTGGGCAAGAAAACCAGGTAATCACGAAAGCCGGGTGACCACGCCTAGCCTAGTTTATATTAACTTTTCAAATATGCATTAATGATGCTAGCGATAGCAAATGTTGTCCATTACCTCCAAGACATAAGTGTCCTTCTGGGATGCAGTAAGTTGTGCATCTATCAGCTCCTCAGTGCTTGTGCTCAGGGCCTTAGGACTTTCTTGTGAACCTGGATCCAGTAATTCCTACAATACATTCAAGATGCAATGTTATAGATTAATCAGAAGCAAATTGCAATTGGTGACCCTCACTATACTGTAATTTTCTTTATGTCAAAATATGTAAGCATAATATGCATAAAATATGCAAAATGTATGCATATTCACATGTACATGTGTGCATGTTTTTAAATGTACATGTTCACATAAATGTAACGCATGCATCATGTATGCATGTGCACAAATGTACAGGATGTACATGCATCATATATGACCCCTTCATGACCTTAATCTATAAATTCTTGATCTTAGAGGGGCAAATCGTGATCCACAGCCTCGTCCCCTGATTTCCCTCAAAGAAATTGAGATTTTTATATCATCCAGACCGTTGGCCCAAGTATAGCATGTGTGCCTAATCTTACGTGCAAATTCGATCTACTCTAGAAGAAATTCGTAATTTTTGTATTTTCTGTCCGTAAAAAGGACAGAAATTATTACAACACAGTTGTCTATGGGGCAGCACGATATTACTAATTCGCTCATAACATCAAAATGCAACACCAGAATCAACTGAAATTTTGGAAATAACCTTTTCTTGAAGATATAAATAGGATAACAAAATGCACCTTCAATCAAGTGTCACTTTGTGACACTTTTGATGATTTTACAGTATAATTGTAGTTTAAAGGTGCAACGAGAGCTTTCGCATATCAGGTATCCCGAAAAAATTGAAAGCTCTGATTTTTGCAGTGATGCAAAGCTTTTCGTCAATAATATCCCCATCTGAAAGGATTAAACTGAGAAAAATTTTTCTTTGGTACAGAAATTGTGAAATATCTAATTTTGTATAGGAGCAAATACGAAATTCAGCCTATGAATTACATTCAAATTATACTCACCAAAATTGTGAAGTTATTCTATTTTATACATGTATACTTACGAATGATCCAACTAGTGCATTTTTTGTGCTCAAAAAAGCCATCAGACACCCCTACTGCCACATTAAAAATTAAAAAAAAAAAAAAAAAAAATCAGAAGCAAATTGCAATTGGTGACCCTCACTATACTGTAATTTTCTTTATGTCAAAATATGTAAGCATAATATGCATAAAATATGCAAAATGTATGCATATTCACATGTACATGTGTGCATGTTTCTAAATGTACATGTTCACATAAATGTAACGCATGCATCATGTATGCATGTGCACAAATGTACAGGATGTACATGCATCATATATGACCCCTTCATGACCTTAATATATAAATTCTTGATCTTAGAGGGGCAAATCGTGATCCACAGCCTCTTCCCTTGATTTCCCTCAAAGAGATTGAGATTTTTATATCATCCCATACCGTTGGCCCAAGTATAGGATTTGTGCCTAATCTTACCTGAAAATTCAGATCTCTTAACTCTAGAAGAATTCGTAATTTTGTGTATTTTCTGTCCGTAAAAAAGGACGAAATTATTACCACACAGTTGTCTATGGGGCAGCACAATATTATAATTCGCTCATAACCTCAAAAATGCAACACAGAATCCAACTGAAAGTTTGGAATAACCTTTTCTTGAAGATAATCTAGAGACTTCAAAACACAATATAATAGGATGACAATGCACCTCAATCAGTGTCACTTTGTGACACTTTGATGATTTTACAGATAATTGTAGTTTAAAGGGTCAACGAGAGCTTTTCACATATCAAGTATCCCGAAAAAATTGAAAGCTCTGATTTTTGACTGATGCAAAGCTTTTTGTCAATAATATCCACATCTGAAAGGATTAAACTGAGAAAAATTTTTCTTTGGTACAGAAATTGTGAAATATCTAATTTTGTATAGGAGCAAATACGAAATTCAGCCTATGAATTATATTCAAATGAAAGCAAATAAAAATCACCTTTTTTATCACTTTTAAGACATTTCTATAGCCAAATACAAGATAAGAAATCTTTTGAGATCCTAATCTATATGAAATCACTACATCTGACACATTATATGGATGCCTCAAAATCTCTCATTGCACCTTTAAGTCTTATTGTATCGTTTTAAAACACACACACACACACACAGAAAAATGTATCCCAAGTGAGAAATGTCCCTCTGTCCCTTTAAGTATTTATGGTCCACTCAAGATTAAGTACTTACAACATGATGTAAATCATATACATCTTTATTTCTAGCTGTAATGTCTTGAAGTTTCTTCTGTAATGACTGCACCACTGCGCTACCAGAACTCTGTTCAAATATCAATGAGAAGTTATGCATAGTAAGTGTGGGGAGTGAGAAAGGATTATAAAAGAATTAAGAAACAGTAGTAGGTGGTTCATTCCTTTAACTCCAATAATTAAACCACACTAACTTGTACAATCAAAACAAGTTAATCATGTACGTAGCCAGGGTTGCGCACCCCTGGGGTGCGAACCCCGGGAACAATCCAAACAAAGGCAGGGGTACAAAGGCCCTCAGGATCCCCGGTAGGGGTCCAGGGGTCAAATTAAAGATATGCATTTTTTCTCCCAATTTGGGCCTTATTGCAATGCCCTCTCCTTTTTTCTTTTTTTTTAGACCCCCGGGGTGCACACGCTCCCTCCGCACACCCTGGCTATGCGCATGTTAATAGAGATCATTAATAAAAAAGTTTTTATTCAGTTCAGTTCAAGCTGTTCTAACAAAACAATCAAGACCACATAGAAGATTCTGGAGATAGCCGACTATAGCCACCAGGAGTCTTTACCTCTATCACATGCTATCCACCCAGCTTCAATGGCAGAGTTTTTTCCAAGGTCTTGCAGTTGGTGTTAATAATGTTGTCCAGCCAGTGTAAGGGGTCTTCCTCAAGGACGTTGCCAGGGATGATGCCTTCTACAGTTATTTTTGAATACCTATATGGAGGCATCATTTTAATGGGACCAAAGTATGTGATCTGTTTGGCATGGATTCTGCTGCTGCTGATGGTGGTATGGAAATCCAGGGCCACTCAAAAGCTGTATTTCTAATCCTATCTCTTCTTGTCACTCCCCACTCCCTATCTCTTCTTCTTATCAATTTTACTAAGTATTTTATTTACCTTTCCTGAAACTCTGAGTAGTGATGGTGGTGGTAGAGCACTAACAAATGCAGCTGTTGCAGTCTGAAGAGAAAGAACCAAGACAAAATTAGCATTAAAACAGTGAAATATCACATACCTTTCCCTATACATTTGTGTAAAGAGTCAAGCTGGCAAAATTTCCTTGAATTCAGGAAATTTCCTAAACACTTGCATTTCTGTATTATAAATTTTCTGATGAAAAGGTCCAAGAAATGCTTTGTTTTGGGATTAAGTAATGGTGTCATCGGTTCCTGGCATCAGCTCACTGCAAACAGGGTTAACGATAGTTGGCACTGGTCGGCAGTGCCCACCACTTGCTTCCACTGATTGGCATAAAAGGTCAAATGAGAGTTGCTGACTGGCGACAGGCACTTATTTGAGTAAAATGATAAGTTAATACACAATTGGTGCAATAATAATGCATGGGCTGTCTTCAACCACTACCTATTAGGTTAACCTTTTAGGTTGACCAATTTCTACCATGGAATTGCAAACATTCCCCTTTGGATGTACATCACCATCCCATGTCGCCTTTGGATTACATGGGACTTTTATAATCCCCTTTGTTCCACGGGAACTTCAATTGGCTAATGATATTGAGAGTAACCCTGGGCCTATTGATACCGAGACATCCCTAGCAGATATGAACAAAAACTTGATACACTCGATCGTATTTTAGCGCGATTAGATGTCCTGGATAGAAAATGGGCTTCAGTTGATAGACGTGTCTCGAGTCTTGAGGAGGATATAGAAAGGGTTAAAGATGACATAAATAGTGATAAAGAAAGTTTGGAAAAGATACAGATAGTTGATAACAGTCTAACGCGTACACGAAATGATCTCGAACAAGCTAAAAAAACGATCAAATCTATGCAAACTAGGATGGATGAACAGGAGGACAGATCGAGGCAAAATAATTGGATTTTGGACGGTGTCGCGGGCTCTCCCACTGAGTCATGGGAAGATGCTGAAGTTAAAGTGAGACTGATAATCGGACATAAGACGGGTGTAAATGATGAATCTATTGAATTTGAGAGAGTACATCGAATCAAGAATGGTCCCAAAACTAACGGAAGTGTGCCTATAATTGCCAAATTCACTAGATTTAAGGATAAACAGACAGTCATGAAAAATGCATATCAACTCAAAGGGTCTGGTATATACATACACGATGACTACTGTAAAAATACACGCATGGTGCAAAAGAAACTTCGGGACAAAAAGCGTGAACTTGGTAGTTCAGTTGAAAAAGCTCAAATTTCTTACAAAAAGCTAACTACCACTGATCAAGCAGGAAATAAAACTATCTGGGTTGTAGATGAAGAGGACAATGAGGTAGTAATTAAATAGCGGGAGGGCCAAAGCCCATTAAAGGATGAGAACACTCATGTTATTAGGAATATAAATTGTATTGCTTGGAATGTACATGTTTGCAAAATAAACTCACTAATGTTGACTTCATGCAATATTGCCGTGGGTATGATATCATATGTTTAACTGAAACTTGGGCAAAGTCCATGGATGAGTTTGATCATATCTTTGATGGTTATGTGGCTTTTACATCGTACAGACAGAGAAATAGAACAAGGGGTCGACCTCTCGGTGGTATTGCTGTATTTGTAAAAAGTTTATATGCTAATGGTATAACTAAGATTATCTCTGATTTTGAGCACTCTGTTTTGCTTCTTTTGGAAAAAAAGTTTTTTGGTCTGAACGAAAATATCATTTGGGGCATTGCATATATCCTTGACTACTCTGTAGTCCAAATGTTTTTTTTTGTTTTTTTTGTTTTTTACTTTACGTTTTTTCCAATTGTGTGTGTGTGTTTGTTTTTTTTACTTAACTTTTTCCCAGTAGGCTTTTCCCCCAGTAGGCCTATCGCAAAGAGAAATGATAAAAAAAATAGCTGAGGGTCTCCCCGTTAATTTTCAATTCACCATACGGGCGGGCATACCTGGACAATTGGACTACTTACTTTCACTTTGGGGTCGAGATTGATAACGTGGGTTTCTATGGCGAGTTCCGTCCAAAACTTGGCGGACCCTAATATAAGTATGATGTCATCGTTTGAACCAAATTGACCAATGGCTAACAAGGATTTGCGGGGCTTGTATCTGGGGTGGGTTATCTCTGTGATTGATATTCATGAGCCTCGTGTCCCGTGTTGGCTATGCACACACACCGTAAGTGCATTTTTGAACAGTTGTTGAAAAAGAAATCCCAACATAATTTTTATTGAGAGGCAAATTAATTTGATCGGTATTCAATCTTAATAAGTACATATTCATTGTTATTTGTGCGTGATTAGAACTTTATATGACTTGTATTAAGCGAGCAATCGTGAATTAATCACAGCAAGTGCGAATAAACGGGCCGCTGCACGTAATTCTCAGGCATGGAACCATAAGCAGATTTACGTAAGTTATAAGCCTTTATGTCTCATTTTGAACATTTAAATATGCTTCATTTTCTCTCGGACTTGTTTTGCACTTAGAGGATATTGTTGTACATACATACGCAAGGTATTTTTAACATTTAGAGCTTTATTAACAAAGCGAAATGGATTTTTCTAACCTCACCCCCCTCAAAAACACAACGCAATGTGCTCTCCACGGCAGCTTACACGTGTACCCTCTGCCTGTCATGATTCACACCCGTTTGCTCTGCACAACAGATATACACCGTTCGTAGCCCACGTATCTTGCGGCATGGTACCCATACTACTACTACTCTATCTGCTTGAAAAAAACAGCGGAAAACAGTCACAAACTTCACAGATTCAGTCACAAACTCCACAGATTTAGTGCACTGATTCCATGCGAAAATCCCCAACATTCCAATCATGTTATTTTTCATGCAAATTAGCTACATTTGAAGCCGATAGATCGATTTTCAAGAATGAAGGACTCATTTTTCTGATAGGTAAGGTAGAGAAACCTGCACGTACTTTAAAATAAAAATCACAAGAAAAGTAGATGAATTTCGTGTAAAATATTACCAACTGAATGTTTTTATATCGAAGTGAACTTGCATTCATCAAAGATCTGAATTATTTTCAATTAAAAAAAAAATATTTTCATCCGATTCTATGCATCCCTTCAACAATTTTGACGAGTCCTATTCATTTGTATATCTGATGATTGACAGATCTTACTATTTGAATCCACAGAATGCAGATTACCTGACCGCAGCTGAAAGTACATAGTCGATTTTTTTTTCCAAGGGGAGTGGTCACTGAACTCTTGTGATCACAAACCTTAGCGGGATCATAAAGGGAGGCATCTATTGAATGATTGATATTTCGTATAAAAAAGCCGGTATGTGTAAACAATGCCCTCTCTACATGAAGGTCCCTGAGCGTATCTTTTTGTGGTATAATGCCATTGTCATAAGGGATCTAGGCCTAATTAAGCTTAGTTACGGCGTGAATTGCGTCACGATATTAGAAATAGAAGAAAATGATAATAATAATAATAGATAATGATGATAATATTAATACTGGGTTAAATAAGATGGGACAGCACACAAAAATAAATTTTAAAAAATGCAAAAATCGACTATGGCATAGTCTACATATATCCCAGATGTGCAATCTGAAGCACATCAAAGTTCTGAAAAACCCACTCTTGAAATCTTTGAAGATATTTTGTTTGATGTTAAAGCCAAATGATGTCAAAATTATTTTCTGTGACCTCAATGCACGCACTGGTTCAGATATGACTTTGTTTAATAAGTATTTGAGCATATTTTACTGATTCAAGTTAATGTGTGGTATATGATGACACTTCCAATTTCAGAGAGCAGCTAAAGATTCATATCATTTAAGTCAAACGATAGAGATTTGTTTAACTTTATGTAAAATCATAACATCCCTATGTACATGGTAAGAAGGGTTATTTAACTTTTATTGGTACACAAGGTTCGTCTTATTGATTATCTTATTGTTTCGAACATCTTTTTTCGATCGTTCGTGATTTTTCTGTTGATGTGAACTAAATCTGATCATATGCCATTAAAATGCTCTTTAAATTGTAATGTTGCATGTACACTTCCACAGTTTGTAGGGAACTTGTAAAACGACACTATTGATAAATCCGATGGAAAATGATAAAAAAATATGTTTTTATAGAAATTTTATCTCAACTCATTGAGGTTTGAAGATTTATGTTCCCCCGATTGATAATGGTAAAATCAATGACGGTATGCAGAAATTACTTTCTACTGAAGAAAGCAGCAGTTCTATGAAATGTAATTTGGTAACAGTCACACTGTAGTAGCACACTACATGGTTGGTGTTGATGATGGATGGTCCGCGCATGAAACGAGAAAAATGTCTTATTTGAAGTTGTTTCGTCGAAAACAGTATGAAAAATTCGTGTATTATCAAGAGCCAAAAGGAACTAATAAACGGTTGGCAGACAGAAAAAGCGAAATTATCAAGATAATATGAGAAAAGTTGGTCAATTTGTTAAAGATTCCACAAGCATTTTGGGCGTTTATTAAGATCCAGAAGGACGTTTAAAACACATCCTATCTTAAACCCATGGCTGTACACTCATTTTAGCTTCTTCTGAAATCAGCTATGCTGGTATGAATATGAAGAATATGCACGGACCAACCTTAATCAAAATTGCATTCAGGTATTAAATGATGTAATAACGATGAAATTACTGAGCCGTTAGAATTTTTAAATGTCTAAGGAACTGGTACCGAATGGTTTATGTCTTGAAATTTGGGGTTCAAAAATTGTATTGATATCAGCCTCCCATGTTAATGCCATATTTTTAATGTCGTTTTTAGAACCGCTACTATACCCGATACTGTGCGTAAGTCTATTATGATGTACGAACTACCGTGGTAATATCACTGATGAATTATGTAGTAAAATCTTTGCTATTGTTTTGAATAGCCATTTAAATAACTTCACTGAAAACACAGGTGTTATACCTGAAGCCCAAGCTGGGTTTCGTAAAGGTTATTCAACTATTGACAATGCATTTACTCTCCAGCAATCATCAGGAGCCCGTTCAGTAAAGGTCATAAATTTTATTGTCTATTTGTCAACCGTTCGCCTGTGCTTTGACACCGTTCGGCAATTAAACATTGTTTACCCTTCACCCCCCTCAAGTTGGTATATCTGGAACATTATTTAAAATTTCATTGCTGATAGTAACAAAAAAATCACATCGTCGTCACAATTTGGCAAAAATCAAATGACAGAATTCTTTACATGTACATTTGTCTAATACAAGGCACATTTACGCCCCCCTTTGTATTTTCCATATTTATTACAATTTTCTGAGATGCTTAATAAAAGTGGTGGTAAAGGTATTAGTATTGGTAATAGTGCAAACGAAATACAGTCATATTTTGTTGCTTGATGATATTAAAGTCGCATTGCTGATACAGTTCATGATTTACAAAGACATTAATGTTCTTGCAAGCTTTTTGATTGATGGGGCCTGGAAGTTAACATTATGAAAACCAAAAGCACTTTATTTTAGACGAGGTTGGTCGAATTGCTTTCAACACGAAAATGGCTTTTAAAGGAAGACCCATCCAATAACAAAGCATTAGATATCTTGGTTTAGAATTTTCAACAGGAAACACTGGGGTAAAGCGACGCGTATATTAGCGGATCACTACTACAGCCCTGGCACAATTGCATTTTATTTCAAGAATAGTAATGGGGCTTGCAATGCTTCCTTTTTCAAAGTATTTAATTCAACGGTTTATGCCATTCTTTTTATATGCTCGTAATCTGGGTTCTGGCTCATATCATTGATTCGGAGATTCAACCAAAAGCTTGCAAATCTTCAGGTGTAAATGCATCGACCCCAAACCTGCAGTACTTGTGATGCGGTAGAACCCACTATATAGACTTGTCAATATAATTCGAGTTATTAAATATTGGTTAAGAATACTTAGACTTCCTAATCATAGATACCCCAAAGTTCGCAAAAGAATGGCTCCGCAGCTTGTATGAATTGGAAAACATTGGGCCAAGTGCTGTACAAAGATATTTTGTTTTTCGGCACGGCTTGGTTATGCGTGGATAGCCCAAGAAATCGGTAATGAACTGGCGTTTCTAGACTCATTCAGTCAGAGGGTTTCGGACATTTCCCATCAGGACTGGGTGGCAGATTTGCCTCAAATAATCGTCTGCGATTATATCGTGAATATAGGCATACGTATCCCTGAATGTTAATTTTGATATCCTTAAGATACAGATATATTTAGCGTTGGTGCAAATCAGATGCTCCATCATTGTCTTCGAGTTGAGACGGGAAGGAGGGAAATCTGGAGTCGATGAACGAATTTGTATTCTTTGTGATATGGAGAAGTGGAGACGATTCCACTTCCTATAAAAGCAGTTTTTCCGAGCAATATAGATTGAATATTCCCTTCTTGTTTAAACTTGAGGCCAACGATGATAAAATTTTTCTTCGTGCATGAATTTCACCGAGAAAATATATAAAAGAAATGGCAACTTATTGCCATTATGGCTTTATTGACTAATATCACCTATTGAGAATGTTTGAAATAGCTTGTGTTTCTAAATATGTATTGTACTATTATATTTGTGAAATGGGCCTATGGCATTATTGACATTGTAAATAAAAACTCTCCTGTGGGAGAGACTGACCTGAATCCATTTTGGTTGATGATGGGCAAAGCAACATCCATACATGCATTCAGCATGACGGCTGAATGCTAAGTGGTCCTTCTGGCAAAGCTGGCGGCCCACAAAAAATTGCAACCATGTAACAAGGCGGTTCTCACACTGCTAGTGTTGCCTGCTTTTGCGATCCACCTTTCCTTCACTCTCTGCACAAGTTGACCTCTAATAACCTTTGTATGTGACCTATAACCCTACCATGACAAGCAAGTCACTATGGTGCACCTATGACCTGAGTTTGGTGGCCATTGGAGTTAAGGTGTCCATGCATGAGCACTTTGAAAGAGGTTGTATAACCAAAATTTCAAGACACATATATACACACAGACAAACATAAATAGAATAGCACAGAATTTGGATTAGTATGTGCCTCACTGCACTAGAGCAGACGACACAAATGTAGATTTACTGGAAACTTTAAAAGGCTGAAAAAAATTCTGCTACTTGGCTTTAAAATGTTGATATCTGACTTAAAAGGTTCATGGTCCGATCGCTAATAGCCTCGTCCCCAGGGACCCCAGAGTTTACCAGAAGTGGTCAAAATTTTGGTATCTTAAGAAAGCTACTATTTTTCTCATTCATCCTGTGGAATCTTACAGCTAAAGGATGTTTGGTTTGCATGTTATGAGCAAAAATATGCCCCATTTTGGTTGACCAATATTAATTTTACACAGTACTCAATGGGGATTACAAAATCATGTTTTTAGCTCTCACTTCAAAACGGGTTGAAATTACCCTCGACGCGAAACTTTACAGATGGGGTTTTGAGGTGAAGGCCATTCTATCAAGATGAAAAATTTATAAACTTAAACCAGGTCATCCCCCTTTAAATCAGAGCTTTCACATGTCTGTATTGTACACATCTGAAAATATGGCCACGCACTCATGTGACAAAATATTACCCCCCTTTTCATTTCCATTCTGAACATACATTGTGTAGCTATTGTTAACATTGTAGACATGCAATTTGAGATCATTCTTTTCCCCTAAGCTCCACTTTAGGAAAATAACATAGTCTGCAATCATCTTATGGTAACCCAAGCTTTCTTTACCATCAATTAATGCTTGTACACTAGTACGTCATCTACTTACTGCAGTGCCAACTAGTAAGATTTCACCAACAATTATCTGTACCCTCAGTCCAAATAGACAATTCATACCCTTTAACTGCAATGAAAAATAATACGATACACAATTATAGACTCCACTAGTAGCTTGCAAAACTTAGTAGACATGCATAATAATCTATATACTATTTTCACAGAGTTTCTGTCTGTCCGTCTTAATGGCAACCGGTGAAGATCCTTTACGTGCATCACCAATGCACAGGATCTTCGCCTTGTGTATGTATCCCACTTAACACAGTAAAGCAAAATGCTAATCCAAGAACAGTTTTGGCCTATGAATGCTAAACCTGAGATTGGCGAAATTCTAATAATATAATAATAATAATACACAGGATTTTATGCCACTTCTACAAGATCACAGCACTGTTGCCTACTATTATTACACTGCCATTAGGAAATCATTATAATCATTTCGCTTTTCTGAAGCAATTAAGCAGCTGGCCAAGTACACAATCCTATCTGCACTTATAATATTCCCATAATGGATACCCAAATATTGCTTGGGTCGATGATGCAAGCAAGATGATTGACTTGCCCAAGCACAGTGGCCGCAGTGGGGCTCCAACCCACAACTTTCGATCATGAGTCACTCTTCATTATTGCAAGCTATTCCATCACTACAACCCAAATGAGAGGCTGGACCTGCTATGAAAATTGATTAAATTTTGTGAACATTTTATGAAACAAGTATAATGATTCATGTAATTTGATTGATTTTAATCCACGTGATATGAGGGAATAGAGAATGGTTTGTATGCACTTATGTTGCTTTTATGTCAATACACACACTACACTGTACTGCTCTTTACTGCATACAAGTGCATGCATCTATAAACAGTGTTTTACAAAAGCATCCTCAGCTATACAACATCATTTTGAAGAAAAAAAATGAAAGAAATAATTCCAAACAAAATACAAACACATTTTGTCAAGAACTTGATAGGTATCTTTATAATACTTATCTAATACTTGCTTGAATTTCTGACTTACCTTAAGCTTATTCATTAATTGCCTGTTGAATTTCTGACTTACCTTAAGCTTATTCATTAATTGCCTGTGAAGTTCATATTCCATGAATGGAAGTGCCTGAAGGGAAAAATAAAGATACAAACTAGTTTATAATCATGAAGTTTCAAATTTAATTTCAAATACTTAGCTACAAAAAATTAAAGTCTAACTATCTTGGACAACATCCAGAAATGAAATAAAGAAAATCACTGATTAACACTGTAATAGACTCACCTATGCAATCTTATCTATAAACCCATTCTAAGAGACATCCATACACACTATAGAATTTAGTACATATAGGAGCGAGTCAATTCTGTGGCTATGAATACACTCTGAGACTGGCCTACAAGTTTACAGTTATAGAGCCAAATTCTTCACTCATTGTGGAGAGCATGCAAGTGGTACTTTGTGGTCACTCCCAATGTTACTATGAAGTGACCACTATCTCAACCATCAGTAAATTTAAAATTTCAATTGAGGAACCCTAGCATATAATACCAGACGCAACTACTATGGCCTATCATCATTCCCACCTTTTAGTCACCTGGGAGTCAAACTTGCAACCTTATACAAGTGACCATGTGGTGACTAGGAGTACTCTCAAATGAGTGGTTCTAGTAGGTACAATCAAGTTTCCATAACAAAAACAACATCACTTTAGATTTTTAGCAACCTTAAAGAGATTACACATGAGTGACAGTGCACAACTCTCAAAGTGAAGTTGACTTTGAAACATTTCATAGTAAGTTTTTGGATTTTGATGCAAAAATCACATTTTGCACCTTTTTCCTTTGATTGCACTCATTGCAAGTTACTCTATCCTACGTAATACCTGGATTCCTTCTTTTCCAAATATCTTTTATTTAGATCCCATTTTATATAATTCTAGTTTCTCAACCCACGTCCTTCAGGCACCATCACTACTCCATTCATACCAACACAATTTGCAGAAGCAGCCAACGGATTGTTCAACATTCACTTGCCACAACAAATCGGACTGAAATAAACTACCTACCATCAATCACTACCATAAATAAGCCAGATATCTTCAAGAAGCAAGTTATTAACCACTTTAATCAATAAGACTAAATCAACATCATTGTGCACACTTCAAACTGTTGGTTTGGCTTCACCTGGAGCATTGAACAGTATTGCTACAGATACAGAGGTATGCATTCCATCTCCAGCTAAAATATTCATTTTTGCCAAAACAGTGGTATCTAAAAGAGGGGAACATGCATGGTCTCCACCTTTGTCAGGCAGGAGGAAGTGGCCAGTTGGGGAGAAAAGCACTCAGTCGAGGGATTAGTCATGAGGGATGAAAGACGTAGGCTTCACCTATATGTCATATGCAGAGTGATTCATTAAATATTACCAAACCTCCCAAAAATGTGATGGTACCCATTCTAAAAAGACAAGTAGAGAGAAGCACATCATGGTAGACACCCACTTGATGTAAATACTGAATACTTACATCACTCACAAGTGAAGCATTATTTTCTCCCTGTGCCTTCCTTTTAGCTCTACATATCCTGAATAGGGAAAAAACAAGACATGATAATCAAAATATGCTGAAACATCCGGTGCAGAGTGGCTCATTACAAATTAACAACAATTCACCCACATTCCTATATACTTTTCACAAGAGTGGCTTTAGCTGCCCTATCATATAATTTCCCCCTGAGGTCTGCCACCTTCATTACACTATCTGGGTTGTAGATGAAGAGGACAAATCAGGTAGTAATTAATAGCGGGAGGCCACAAAGCCCATTAAAGGATGAGAACACCAAATGTTCTTAGGAATTAAATTGTTATTTGCTTGGAATGTACATGTTTTGCAAAATAACCTCAACTAATGTTTGACTTCATGCAATATTGCCGTAGGTATGATATCATAATGTGTTAACTGAACTTGCAAAGGTCCAGGGATGAGTTTGATCATTCTTTGATGGTATGTGGCTTTTTCACATCGTACAGACAGAGAATAGAACAAGGGGTCGACCTCTCGTGGGATTCTGTTTGTAAAAAGTTATATGCTCCTGGAATAAACTAAATTATCTCTGATTTTGAGCACTCTGTTTTGCTTCTTTTGGAAAAAAGGGTTTTTTGGTCTGAACGGAAATATCATTTGGGGCATTGCATATATCCTTGACTACTCTGTAGTCCAATGTTTTTTTTTTGTTTTTTTTGTTTTTTACTTTAACGTTTTTTCCAATTGTGTGTGTGTGTTTGTTTTTTTTACTTAACTTTTTCCCAGTAGGCTTTTCCCCCAGTCGGCCTATCAATATCAAAGAAAGGGGGGGGGGGGGGGGGTTTAAAAAAATAGCTGAGTCCTCCCCGTTTATTTTTCACTTCACCATACGGGTTGGCATACCCTGGACAATGGCTACTTACTTTCACTTTGGGGTCGAGATTGATAACGGGGGTTTCTATGGCGATTTCCGTCCAAAACTTGGCAGACCCTAATATAAGTATGGTGTCATCGTTTGAACCAAATGACCAATGCTACAAGGATTTGTGGGGTTTTTGTATCGGGGTGGGTTATCTCTGTGGATTGATATTCATGAGAGCCTCGTGTCCCGTGTTTGCTATGCCACACACCGTAGTTGCATTTTTGACAGTTGGTTGAAAAAGAAATCCAACAAATTTTTATGAGAGGCAAATTAATTTGGATCGGTATTCAATCTTATCAGGACAGATTCATTGTTATGATGTGCGTGAGTCGAACTTTATATGACGTGTATTAAGCGCATCCGTGATTAATCACCGCAAGTGCGAATAAACGGGGGGGCCGTGCACGTAAAATTCGTCCGGCATGGAACCATAAGCAGAAGTTTACGCAGTTTATAAGCCTTTATTCTCATTTTGAACATTTAAATATGCTTCATTTTCTCATTTTCTCTCGGACTTGTTTTGCAGTTAGAGGATATTGTTGTAACAACATACGCCAGGTATTTTTTAACATTTAAGAGCTTTTTAACAAAGCGAAATGGAATTTTCTAACCTCACCCACCCCATCAAAACAAAAACGCAATGTCGCTCCACGCAGCTTAACCACGTGTACCCTCTGTCTGTGCGATTTTCACAACCCGTTGCCTCTGCACAACAGATATACACCGTGCATAGCCCACATATCTTGCGGCATGGTACCCATCTCCTACTACCTATCGCTTGAAAAAAACCAGCGGAAACGTCACACAAACTTCAGGAACAGATTCAGTCACAAACTCCACAGATTTAGTGCACTGCTTCCATGCGAAATCCCCAACTTCAATCATGGGTTATTTTTTCATTCAATTAGCTACATTTGAAGCCGATAATGATCGATTTTCAAGAATTAAGGACTCTTTTTTTTTCCGATAGGTAATGGTAGAGAAACTTGCACGACTTTAAAATAAAAAAATCACAAGAAATTAAGATGAAATTTTGTGTAAAATATTACCAACTGAATGTGTTTATATCGAGTGAACTTGCATTCATCAAAGATCTGAATTAGGTCAATAAAAAAAATATTTTCATCCGATTCTATGCAATCCCTTCAACATTTTGACGAGTCCTATCATTTGTATATTGAATGTATTGACAGATCTTACTATTACTATTTCGAATCCACAGATGCAGATTACCTGACCGCGCTGAAAGTACATAGTCGATTTTTTTTCGAGGGAGTGGTCACTGAACTCTTGCGATCACAACCTTAGCGGATCATCAAGGGAGCATCTATTGACTGATTTGATATTTCCGGTATAAAAAAGCCGGTATGTGTAAACAATTCCCTCTCTACATGAAGTCCCTGAGCGTATCTTTTTGTGGTAATAATGAACATGGCCATTTGTCATAAGGGATCTAGCTATTAGCTTAGTTACGGCGTGAATTGGCGTCACGATATTTAGAATAGAAGAAAATACAATAATAATAATAGAGTATGATGATAATACTGGTTAAATAAGATGGAACAGCACACAAAAATAAATTTAAAAAAAATGCAAAACTCGATATGGCATAGTTACATATTCCCAGATTTGGGCAATCTGAGCACATCAAGTTCTGAAAAACAAAACCCACTCTTGAAATCTATCCTTTTAAGATATGTTAAAGCCAAATATGCAAAAATTATTTTAATGGTGACCGCAATGTCGCGCACTGGTTTCAGATGATGACTTTGTTGTAAATGAGGATAATTGAGCATATTTTTTTAAATGAATTCATCTTTAATGTGTGGTATAATGATGACGACTTCCAATTTCAGGAGCAACTAAGATCTATCAATTAATTCAAACGTAGAGATTTTAACTTTATGTAAAAATCATAACATCCATATTGTAATGGTAGAAGGTGTAATTTAACTTTTATTTGTACCAAGGTTCAAGTCTTATTGATTATCTTTTGTTGTTACATCTCTTTTCGATCGTATCTGTGATTTTTTCTGTTGATGGAAAACTGAATCGTGAATCATCTGCCTTAAAATGCTCTTACATTGTAATGTGCAGGTACACTTCAACCAGTTTTTGGAGGGAAATTGTAAAACCTACACATTGTATAAATGTTATTGGAAAGATGATAAAAAAATATTCAAAAAACACATTAGTTTTATAAATCATCTAACTGAATCCTGATTTCCTTTCCAATGGTTGACTGAAACATATGCATTTCCGGTCAACAGAATGCTAAGTTCATAGAACACTAATTATGGCAATGCCCCAATTGGTGGCTCATTGTGGGAGGTCTGGGGGCGCGTGGGGGGACAACCCCAAAAGATAAATGGTCTCGACCAGTGACCCCAGGTCACAACCCTGTCGACATTACTCTCCCTTAATTCCGTTTTGCCTCAAAGCCCACACGGACGCGCGTAAATATCATGCTGTGGGCGGGTCTGGAAGTGGAAGTCAACATTGAAAGGAAATCAGGCTTCAGTTAGATGATTTGATAAAACATAATGTGTTTGTGAATAAATCATACACTGAAACTGATTTCCTTTACTGCAGTTGACTGAAACATATGCTTAACCGGCCGGCGGTTGAATGAATATTGTCAATCAACACCAACTAGCCCACTTAGATAATAGGCGGAGGTGGAGCATGAGATTTCAGAGAGCCTCCATAGTATGCAGTCAAAGGTATACCAAAAACCGCCAGAGCCCAAAATCACATGGATCTAGATTCCTAAAAGTCTGGAAGCCAATAACTCCCCTAGTAGTGGAGGACACCAGGGGTGAGTAAGAGGACCTCAGACTTTAATGTGATTAAAGGGCCTGGCCAAAGGTTTTTTGGAGATGGCCAGAGCCGCGAATCCCGCAGCGAAAACCACCAAGCCTAAGGATAGCGATAGTAAGAGCTCCGACAGATAAGACTGAGTGGGGGCGGAGCGGAGAGAGAGCGTAGGCCCTGGATAAGGGCCGCGAAGCACCCCGCGGCAAGGCGAAATGTGACAAGGGTGGCCGGGGTGGCACAGCCTTCTAACAACTGAGGATCCGGGAGAGAACCAGAGAAGCGACGGCGACCCGCGTAAAACGCGGGCAAAGAAGCCTAACCCCAAAAAAAACGGAGGGGGAGCGTGGCCCCCCTAGAGAGGATGTGTGAGACACGAATCAACATAAAAGCACCGAGAACAGAAGACCCCGCGAGAGAGGCCCGGGGGAGATAAAGTTTGAGAGACTGAATGTTGAAATTTGTTAAAAAACGTTTTAAAACTTTAAAAAAAGAAAAAACCTAAAAAATTAAAAAAAAAAAAAACGAGGAAGGAAGCTACAAGGAATAATGAAAGGGAAACGTCCAGCATAATCCAGCCGGGGAAAAACAACGGGACGGGCGCGAAATAGTCATAAATGCGGGAGAGTAAAATTGCGGTAGAGGGAGAGGCGGAGAAAGGCGGTGCCGGCACCAGAGGACTATTGTGTGATAGGCTTCGCCACATAGACTCGCCTCATAACGCAGACCCCAAGGGAACTAAGCTTTCGTGTCAGAATCAACAATGACAAGAGGTGAACGACGCGATGTGCAGGGCAAAAGATAATTACGAACCAACTGTCACCGAAGGACGACACCGAACAACCTAGGCTTTGGTAGGCTTGAGGGCTAGGTGGAGGGCGGTCGGGGGGAAACAAGCGAGCCATACAGCGTATGAGGTCACCGGGTAGTGGGAAAAACCGCGCAAAACAAAAGCACTCAACATGGGGAGTAAGTTTGATAATGGTCCACCGGGGTGCAGACTGGTGCCGCATTCATGAGGAATGTTGGAGCTCGGGACGCGAGTGGGTACCAATCAGTGCTCGACTCGGAGGGTTAACAGGGCCGGTCCGAAAAAAATAGAAAAACTAGGGCATGGGACCCCTCATAACTCGGGGGGGGGTGGTTAGTGCCGGGTCGGGGGGTGCATGGGGGGGGGGGGGGAAAAAAAAAAAGGAAAAAAGCCAAACCGGCAAACCGAACAGCAGTCAAAGGCTAGATAATGATAAACTAGCACTCCCCCAGATCGGGCCAGAGTCAAACCTGGCCCGAAAAGTAGACAAAGTGGGTAAACCAACCGAGAGTTAAACCAGAGGGGAATAATGTAGCGGCTGCGAGGTAGTATGGCGTCAAGCGAGGTGACAGACAACGGCCAGATCGAGTCAAGCCTCGAGAGGCGACCCGAGCCGAGACCCCGCTAACTGCTCGGGAAACCCGAGCAGAAGCCAATCCAGTGGCGACTGTCAGCCGAGAGCAGGTGACAAAAGGTGGGCCGTATCTCTCATGAAAGGTTATGAGCAAATGTGGGTCGGGTACCACGGACACAAAGAGCAAAACAAACCAAAAGATAAAAGTCTGCCGAACGACGATCGGTATCGAGGAGAATAAAACACACCAAGTAGCCGCACTAAAATATAAACTACACACTCGGCCACGGGCATAAGGATGCCACGAGAAGAGGTCCGCGGGCAGCATAGCAGCTTCGACACAATATCCCCGAGGAGAAGAAAGGAAGAGAGCCACCGGAGAAGTGCTACCCCCGAACGGGCGAGATACCGATAGGATCACCAAAGCCTCGAGAAAAGGGAGTAAACAACTCGTCCACAACTCGAGACGTCAGACCTGGAAACTTACTCACAGCGGGTTACGTCCAGAGACATTTCCCACCCACCTTCCACCCTGGACGGAAGCTCCCAACCGACTTTTAAGTTCAGGTCACTTTGTACCGACTAGGATAGAGGGTATAAAAATCCCCAGTCGGAAGAAAGCAGACCACCATGTCAAGTGCTCCCAGTGTAAATACGGAGCCAGAGCAAACCGAACGTGGCCCCAGGACCCCGAGGGTAGCAAGGGGAAAAAGCACAAGAACCACCATTCGCAAGGCACGCGGGAGACAAGACCAAGTCCACTGCCAAGAACACTGAGAAAGCCACTGTGTAAGCGAGTTTCTGAGAACCCCCCAAACTAGGGAATACCCCGTCCCGGGGATTCCCACTAGGTCACACAGTTGAGACAGAAGGCGTGGCAAGAAACCCCAAGTGAAGAGATCGAACCACGGAAGCCTGAAAAACCGCTGGATGGGAGGGGGGGGGAACCCCCTAAGAGAGACCCCGACGAATCGGGACCCCGACGAGCCCCAACGCTAGCCCCGGACAAGGCCCAACGCTAGGCCCGGACTAGCCCCAACGCTAGCGGAAAAAGCCCGACGCATGCCCCCGTACGACGCGCCCCAAAGGGGGGCATCGTCGAGCCAACCCAAAACCCGTGGTCCAAGTCCCCCCCCGAGGGAGACAGCGGACCAGGGTAGTCACCTGGAGCCAAGAATGTGCGAAACTGTGTCAAAGCCAGCCCCTAACACCTCCCGAACCAACTGAGAAGGGATCCACGTTCAAGACACGGACCCAACAGTAAGGCGGAGTCCAGGCGAAGTCCAGGCGAAGTCGAACGACCTCAAGGGCTAGCCCCAATGGGCGAGGAGTAAGGCCTTGGATGCACAGGTAAGGTTAGACAAGAGAGCCAAACCACCAGCGCCAGGACTAACTAAGCCCAGAGGGGGCGAGGGGCATCCACCTGGGGAGCCCAAGCCCCAATGAGGAACCCGGCATCACGTTAAAGGCTGATAACCAAAGCCCGGATACCCCGGCAAGCGCAGGCTAGGCCCCGAGGCACCAGCGGCATGTAGTCCGAGGTCCCGCGCCCGGCACACAGTGATGACAGAGGTCAAGGAAGAACAGCCACGGCGCAATGATCAGGTTCCCCCTAACGGGGTGTAAGGCCAAGGAGAAGGACATAGAGCCCCACCCCCGGCCTGAAGCCGCCCCAGTGGAAGCCCTGGCGGGGCCACGCTAGACCAGCATAGGCATAGGCCTCATAAACCCCGAGGGGCCACGGTACTACACCAAGCAGCAGGGGCATTACCCTAGGCAGGCCCGACAAGGTCCCAGCCAAGCTTCTGGGAAGAACCAGGGCCAGGTACCCCGAATGGCGATGAAGGGTTCTAAGTCGAGAAGCAAGCTAAACGATGAGAGCCCAGGCCTAGGCCAAGACGAAGTCAAAGACCGCCAAGGCTCTAGGCAATGACCTCCCAAGGGAGTCAGGGGCTAAAGACCCAAAGAACAGCATCAATAGCCAAGGCTAGAACACGGTCTAGACCCCAATGGGAAACAGAGACTAACGCCATACGGCAACTGTCACTAGGCCCGCCTCTGAAAGCGGGCGGCTAAAGGCCCCCCTCTGATCCCCAACAGGAGGTAGCGCGAAGCTGCATCATAGCCAGATCCAAGCTCCCCCTGAGGAGACAGCGACCAGGCTAGGTTATCAGTAACATCCTAACACCAGATGCCAAGAGGCCAGGACAGCCAATGCCTAGTGGAGGGGAGAAAGGTGACCCACTCTCCTCACCTAGCCTTCTCCCATAGGCCTCAAGTCCCCGCTTGTGCGCACGGAACGGACCCGGACTCGCACCACGAAGGAGCTAGCCTACCGGGGCAAGCAACAGTCATCCGCCAACGAAGGCAGCGAGTAGCGCCGGGACGCCGATCTGAAACGCCCCATGGGAGTCGCGGGAGCCAAGGTGCATAGGCTCAGGTCTGGATCTCGACGAAGCTGCAAGCTGTAGCACGGCCGGATGCGCCCCATGCCCAGTCCGAGGCGGCTAGGCCCACACAGGCAGGGCAGGCGCAAACCCCCCGTAGGGGGCCCTGCATTGCCGAGCAGAGAACGTCATAGAATGACGGCTGTAACCATGGACACACAGGCTGATATGGCTTTCACACAAGGCAAGGCGACATCCAGCCATGGGTGAAGCCCCTCGCTAGGCCTCCCCGTAGGGGAGCCCTGCCCAGAGCAGACTTGAGTAGATCCCAGAGAACCACCGAGACCCGCCTCCCTGAATGGGTGCCCGATAGCCAGGGGCGCTGACATCCCCCCGCAAGGGAGGTCGCGGCGCCGTTAGTTGAAAGTCAACACCAGAGAAGGTGGACAAAACAACCCCCGAGCAGCGGCCCCCGTAAGAGGGGCACCAGATGCCCCTGTGGTTAAGCCCGGAAATCCACGCCAACGACGGGCGGATAAACGCCACCCGGAAAATCAACCCGATGACGGCGGATAAACTGCCACCGGAAGAAAGCGTGGGCCATCCGCCACCTGGCCGGTGAACCCCCGACACCAAGGCCTCCCACAGGGACCAAGCCAACTGGCATAGCCTGGGCAGCAGAGCCACAGGCTCTACGATCTTCACCCAACCCGACCCTGAGGAGGGTTACAGGCCAGAAGCATGGGTCGACAAACCCCAAGTCCCAGCAACGTAAGCCGAAGGGTATGGAGCGGTACAACAACACCGCCCGGCCCCGGCCCGGTACCAGGCTGTCCCACCGAGCTTGACCGGCCCCCCGAAGGGAGACAATCCCTCTGCAGTAGCGGCGCGACTGCCCCGCTCGAAGCGGGTCCAGAAGCAGCCCCGACAGCAACCTGGTGCCAGCGGCTGGGCAGCGGGCGGCGGAGGCGCGGAGCGACTATGCCTGGATGGGCTCCGTGAGCGGGAGCCCGGTTCGAAAGACCCAAATACAGACCGACCAGCCCCAGAAGTCCCGCACGACTGGGGTGGATAAGTCACGTACGTGGATGCAGCGTAACCTGAGAAGGCAGCTGCGGCGGGTCCTGAGTCCCCGCGGGGGTAGGCCAAGAGGCTGCCCCGTAGGCACGGCCAGTGGCAGTGGCACCCACCGGGTACCCCCCCAAAGGCGGACCCGCCGTGGAAGCAGGTGCCTGCGGACCAGCACTAGCAACCAGCACGCCGGCGTACCCAGCTGAGATGCCTGATCCGACCTAGTCAGCTGGGGCATCTGCGAGGCCACCAGCGGAGCACCGCTCGCTACGCCAAGCCCCGAATGGCCCGGAACAGCATGCGGCGTTAACTGAGAAGGCACTGCATGACTAGCCATGCTAGAGATGCGGGGTGCATCGAGCGATTCACACCCTGCGGCTTCCCGCTTTATTTATAACCGAATCCCCGCGTCCCCAGGTTTTGCCGAGACAACGAAAGAGCTACCCCCCCCCTAAGTAATTGGGCCACCGTAAGCGCGGTAGAAGTGCCCGAAGACACTGGTACCGACCACGTTAGGTGTGGATAACACCGGCGATGGATCAACCCCGGCGACCAGAGCACCACCATCACCTCTCCACCACCACCGAATGTCCGCGGGCGTCCGCCAATCCCCCTGTGGATGGGCCGCGCCGACCGCGCTAGCCTGCACCGGAGCAGTCCCTAGGGCTGAACCAGGCGCGCTAGCGGCCGATGATAAGCGCTGATGAGGCGGCCCGAAGCCACCCCATCATCGCGCTTCTCGAAGTACCGTAGCTACCCCACCTTTGGGAGCCACCCAAAGCGCAACGGCTTCCTTTGACGCACCCCGTGACCCGGAGCCCACTACCACCCCCCCTCCCCGTGTACGCACCACGAGTCGGCGACCCATCTCAATGGTCCCCAGTTGAACCTTCCGACAGTCCAAGACATAAAGAGGCGCACCGGTAGGTGCAGGAACATTCCATGATCGACACAAAGGGGATGGGGATCCCATTCAGACGGAAGCAGGGGCCGCAACGCAATTAGCTCCATGACCGGGGTGCAGCGGATTTGCTAGATGGAATAGCGCGCGCAAAGCCGTACAGAAAAATAACAAGCGTGCCGTGGTGGTCTCCCGGTACGCAAACGTCAGCACACAAAAACCAACTCCGTAACTGAGTCACGAACGATAAGAAATTTTTTCAACACATTTTGACATATTTTATAAGTATACACAAGCATATAATAAAATAATACACCCACTAAACCATATAAAATTTTAGCAAGGTCAAGCCCGCTAACACAACAGTAAAAACTCACACATAGTCAAATGCAGTCAAAGCCAACACCTGCGTCAATGGCTGCCTTTTTTTACCCCTTGTTTCCCCGCTATAACAGATCGGGCCACATGACCGCACTGGCGGCAAAAAAGGATACTAAAATAAGAGCTCCTTCCGACGGCGTAAAAAGTCTCCGTTTTTCCGTCCGAATGAGCGCTATAAAATCCAGTTTAATCAACCGTATATCTTTCCAGATATTATTGTATACGTATTAGGAGGTAGACGTAATTCCGTACGAGACGACAACTAGTCCATTATCAAAATCTCAGTTAATTTTGGGCTGTAATATTGCAGAGCTGCGGGAACACGCGTCCGTTTTGAATAACAGCCCAACGAATTGAGGGAGAGCTAAGGTCGTCAGGGTGTGGCCTGGGGTCCCTGGTCGAGACCATTTCTCTTTTAGGGGTGTTATATGGTAATTTGGGGCTCCACTTCTCAGAAGGGAACCATATGTTTCCCCTCATTAATTGTATAAAGGAAAACAGTTCAGTTTAATGATTTATGTTGTTATCGAAATTTATTCTCAACTCATTGAAGAGTTTGAAGATTATGTTCACCGATTGATAATGGTAAAATCAATGATGGTATGCAGAAATTAGCTTATCTACTGAAGAAAGGAGCAAGTTCCTTACTGAATGTATATTGGTAACAGTCACACTGGTATTAATAAATATGGTTGGTTTGATGATGAGTGTCGACGCATGAAACGAGAAAAAATGGCTGTTACAAAGTTGTATTTCGTCGAAATAGCAGTAACTCTGAAATTTAGTGTATTATCAGAAAGCAAAGGAATATAAACGTTGTGCAGACAGAAAAACGACATATCAAGATACTATGATAAAAAAGTGTGGTTCAAATTTGTAAACGATTTCCACATCATTTGGCGTTTATTAAGATGCCAGAAAGGAAAATGTTCAAACAATACTAATATTAAACCCATGGCAGGGTAACAATCATTTTAGCTCTCTTCTGAAATCAAGCTATGCTGGTACTGAATTTGAAAATCATTGCAGGACCAACATTAATCAAATTGCATCCGGATTAAATAATGTAATAACTGATGATGAAATTACTAGCCGTTAGAAAATTAAAATGTACTAAGGCGCGGGTAAGATGTTTTAATGTATTGAAATGTTCAAAATTGTATTGATATCATCCTCCCATGTTTTCATGCCATAATTTTTAATGTCCCGTTTTTAGAACAGCTATTAACCGAATACTTGGTGTAAAGTCTCTTGTGATGTACGTAACTACCGTGGTATATCACTGATGATGTATGTTAGAAAATCTTTGTCTAGTGTTTTTGATAGCCATTTAAATAACTTCACTGAAAACACAGGTGTTATAAATACCTGAAGCCCAAGTGGGTTTCATAAAGGTTATTCAACATTGACCATGCATTACTCTCCCATGCAAGTCACATCATGAGCCGTTCAGTAAAGTCGTAAATCGTTCTAAATACAGTCTAGAAAAGATTGGTTGTCGACTTCGCCCGGTGGCTTTTTGACAACCAGTAGTGCAGATCAAATTTACCCTGTCTCAGTTGGTATATCGGAACATTTTTATAATTGCATTGCTGCTCTGTACAAAAAATCCATCGTCTGTCAAAATTGGCAAAAATCAAATGACAGAATTCTTACTGTAACATTGGTCTAATACAAGGCAGCATGTTCAGCCACATTGTCACTATTTATATTACAATTTTATATTGCTTAAAATTACCGTTGGTGGTAAAGGTATTGTATTGGTCATAGGCAAAACGAAATACAGTCTTATTTTTTGCTGATGATATTTCTCATTGCTGATAACAGTTCATGATTTACAACAAAAGACATTAATTTCTTGCAAGCTTTGTGGATCGATGGGGCCTGAATTTACATAATGTAAACAACTGCTCACTATTTTTAGACGAGGTGGTAGAATTGCTCAACACGAAAAATGGTATTTTTAAAGGAAGAAGACCCATCCCAATAACAAATACCATATAGATATCTTGGTTTAGAATTTTCAACAGGAAAATCACCCATGGGGTAAGCGACGCGTATATTTATCGATCAAGCTACTAAAGCCATGGCACAATTGCGTTTTATTTCAGAAAAGTATGGGCTTGCATATTCATTCCTTTTTCAAAGTAATTTAAAAAAGGTCCATATACCAACTTGAGACAGGCGTAACAATAGTTTATCTGCACAAACGTGTCAAAAGCACGGGCGAAGTCGACAAAGAGACAATAAATTTACGACCTTTACTGAACTGGCTCCTTGAGATTGCATGAGAGTAAATGCTTGTCAATAGTTGAATAACCTTTACGAAACACCCAGCTTGGGCTTCAGGTATACACCTGTGTTTTCAGTGAAGTTATTTAAGGCTATTCAAAACACTAGAAAGATTACTACATACATTCATCATGATTACCAAGTAGTTACGTTACTCATACTAGACTGTACACAAAGGATCGGTATAGTAGCGGTTCTAAAAACGACATTAAAAAATATGGCAATAAAACATGGGAGGATGATATCAATACAATTTTTGACATTCACTACAAAAACCATCTGTACCAGCGCCTTATACATTTTAAATGTTCTAACGGCGTAGTAATTTCATCATCAGTTATTACATCAGTTAATACAGAATCAATTTGATTATGTTTGGTGCCATTGCATATGTTCATATTAATACCAGATAGCTTGATTGCAGAAGGAGCTAAAATGAAAAATTGACTACCATTCCATGGTGTTAATATTAGGATCGTTTTAACATTGTCCTTTCTGGCATCTTTAATTAAACGCCAAAATGATTGTGAATCGTTACAAATTTGAACCACCTTTGTTCCTCATTTATCTTGATAAGTTCGCTTTTTTCTGTATGCACAACGTTTACGTAGTTCCTTTTGCTTTCTTGATACTACACTAAATTTCAGTACTGCTATGTCGACGAAACAACTTAAACAAGCCATTTTTCTCGTTTCATGCGTCGACACTCAATCATCAAACCAACCATAATTCTAATACCAGTGTGACTGTTACCAATAGTACTTTCATAGAACTGGCTCCTTTCTTCAGTAGATAAGCTAATTTCTGCATACCGTCATTGATTTTACCATGATCAATCGGTGACACATAGAGCTCAAACTATCAATGAGTTGCGAAAATTTCTCTAAAAACATAAATCCGTACCACTGACTGACTGTCCTTTACACAATGTTGACTGAAACATATGCATTTCTTCTGAGAGTGGAATGCCCCAATTTACCATAATAACACCCTAAAAGAGAAATGGTCTCGACAAGTGACCCCAGGTCACACCCTGTCGACCTAGCTCTCTCCAATTCGTTTGGCTGTTATTCAAAACGGACGCGTGTTTACCGCAGTCTGCAATATCAGCCAAAATTAATGTAGATTTTAACTGGATCGTTGTCGTCTCATACGGAATACTCATACTACTACTACGTTATCTATCTGGGAATATTATAATGGATTATAAACTGGATTATAGCGCTCAT